>JAODAL010015591.1:0-83349 GCA_025379985.1 Phyllomedusa bahiana | reverse complement strand
AAATCTGCAAAAAGGGTAAAATTTTGAACTTCACTCCTTTGCTTTAATTCCTGTGAAACACCTAATGGGTTAATAAACTTCCTAAATGCAGTTTTGAATACTTTAAGGGGTGTAGTTTCTTAGATGAGGTCATTTATGGGGTATCTAACTTTACAGGTCAATCAAAGTCACGTTAGAACTGGACTGGTCCCTAAAAAATGTGTCTTGCAAATTTTGTTGAAAATTAGAAAATTACTACTAAATTTCTAAGCCCCCTAATGTCGTAAAAAAAAAAAAAGACATTTAAAAAATTAGGCCAAACTACAGCAGACATATGGTAGATGCTAGTTATAAACTATTTTGAGTGGAATAACTATCTGTCTTACATGCAGAAAATTTTGAAGTTTAAAATTGGTAAATTTTTCAAATTTTTCACGATTTTTTGATATTTTTCACAAATAAACAAGCATTTTTTGGACCAAAATTTCTTACTATCTTAAAGTATAATGTGTCACGAGAAAACAATCTCTGAATCACATGGATAGGTTAAAGTGTCAAAAAGTTATTCTCACATAAAGTGACACATGACAGATTTCAAAAATGGGGCTCTGTCAGAGAGGCCAAAACTGGCTCCGGCGGTAAGGGGTTAAAGCACAATGTTTTACAAGAAAACAATCTGTGAATCATATGGATAGGTAAAACCATTAAAAAGTTATTCTCACATAAAGTGACACATGCCAGATTTTAAAAAATGGGGCGTTTTGGGGTTAAACTGTATGACTTGGGTCAAACATTTTGGATATCCTTCCACAAGCTTTTCACAATAGTTGGTAGGAATTTTGGCCCATTCCTCCTGACAGAACTGGTGTAACTTAGCCATGCTTGTAGATCTCACTGCTCGCACCTGCCTTTTCAGGTTTGCCCATACATTGTGATGGCCACTTCAAAACATTGACTTGGTTATCCTTAAGCCACTTTGTAAACAGTTTGGCAGTATGCTTCAGATCATTGTCCATTTGGAAGACGCCTTTCAAGCTTTAAGTTCCTGGCTGATGTCTTGAGATAATGTTTCAGTATAGCCACATAATCTTCTTTCCTCATGATGCCATATAATTTTGTTAAGTACACCAGTCCCTCCTGTGGCAAAACAACTCCACTACATGATGCTGCCACCCCAGTGTTTCACATTTGGGATGGTGCTGTTAGGCTTCCAAGCTTCTCCCTTTTTCCTCCAAACGTAATGATGGTCATTTTGGCCAAACAGTTCAATTTTAGTTTCATCAGACCACAGGATATGTCTCCAAAAATGTAAGTCTTTGTTCCTTTCTGCATTTGCAAACATTAATCTGGCCTTTATATGTTTCTTTTGGAGTAATAGCTTCTTCCTGGCAGAGTGACCTTCCAGTGAATGATGATACAGTATTCGTTTCACTCTGGATAATGACACAATTTTACCAGCTTGCACCAGCATGTTCACAAGGTCTTTTTCTTTTGTTCTTGGGTTGATATGCACATGTTTGACAAAAGATCATTCATCTCTGAGACACAGAACCCGTCTCCTTCCTAAATGGGATGGTGGCTGGACATTCCCATTTTGTTTGTACTTGTGTATAATTATTTGTACAGATTAACGAGGCACCTTCAGGTATCTGAAAATTGCACCCAAGGGTGATTCAGAGTTATGCAAGATCACACATATATTTCTGGTATGTTGGCTGATTTCATTAGAGTTTCCCATGATGTTACACACAGAAACAGTGTGCAATAAAAAAATACACCCACAGGCGTGTCTCTAATTAATTCAGATGTTACCAATAAACCTATCAGAAGCTTCCAAAGACATGACATCATCATATGGCCTGTCCCAAATTGTTTAAAGGCATAGTAATCCTAGTATATGTAAACTTTTGACTTTGCAGAAAGTAATAAAAATGCCTTAAAAATTCTCTCTCTCATTATTCTGGCATTTGGCAAATATAAATAATTTTGGTAATCCTAATTGACCTAAAATGGGTAAGGTTTATTCTTTGTCTTTTTATATAGTGTATGTAGACTTCTAGTTTCAACTGTACTTCTTCCTCTAAAATTCACTTCTGGTTTTGACAAAAAAATTGCAGTGACAGTTTATAAAAAGAGGTGTGTGGTTAACAACCCTAAGAATGACATCATATGTTTTTAGGTGCATGTCTGCATACATTGTTTTCAATTAACACTATTAATTGTATGAAGGCATTCAGTTCATAATTTGTGTTAATCTAGATCACAACATGGCAGGATGGGGGGCCAGACTGAACTGGTTAATACTTGGGGCTACCCCCTGACCACCCAGGAACTTCCACAGACCACCCTTGAACTCCTTCAGGCTAGGCAGTACCACCGGTTTTGAGGTGGGGCTTATAAACTCCCCTTCAATTTGTTGGCAGTTGCAGATTGCATTTTGTGCAGACCTGACCAAGAGCATGAGAAGACCACCTTCAAATAAACTAGAAGTCAACTTATAAAATGAATGGGTGATGTGCTTCCTCCTGACATCTCTCCACTTATACTTCATGGTCCTGCAGCATTAGTATCACCATCAGGTAATGTATATCATGTTTTATTATTTTGTTTGAGTTTAGGTATCATTATTGTTTGATCTATATGCCATATGTTTCTTTATACTGGTGAACAGAATATGTTCCAGTCTGTTACTCATTTACTGTCAGAGTCATGTCGGTGATGTTTCTGTATGGGTGATTTTAACATGGGAAATTTTGCAATATTTACAATAAAATTATTAATTTTAGTAGATGACATCGATCTTTTTTTGGATGTGTATGGTTTTCTTTTTTCTTTTTTATAATTGAATGTTTATTGAGATTTTTTTTGGGGGGGATAAAAGAAAAAGAAAACATTCAAGCAAGAGCACCATTAAAAAACTGTTGTACAAAGGAATATGGTTGAATAAACATCACACATAGTCTCTGCGATATAAGGCAAAATAAAACATAAACAGAAATAGGAATCATTTTCACTGTTTGGAGCAACTTTTTCGCTGGCCTGTAACAGACATATCCAAATGGACAGAAGGACAAAACAAACACAACACAGGACAGAAAACCTAACTAAAAAAAATTTGCCCAAAATTGTGTAAAAATGACCTGAAAATAAGCTTAAAGGGGTGTTCTGATGGTACAAAATGCTCATTAGTCCATCAGTGCATGAAAAAATTAGAAGACAATAAGCATACTTACCTCACAGATGCTGTTGTTCTGTAGCTGTCGACATACCAGTGATCCCAGCACTAGCCTTATCCATCCATCTTTCACGTTACGGGTGCATCCATACGCAGGCTGCAGTGGTCACATTGAATGTAAACATTGCAGCCTGTGATTGGCTACACCTGCCACGTTCTAAAGTCTCTTAACTCTTAACTCCTAAGGCACCAGGCATGAAAAGGCCTTAATGAACTGAATTGCATGATGAATTGCATTAAAGAACAGCTATTTCCTGGCTGCAGAGAGCCTGTAGGGTGTTGTAGAACATTGTGCCATGATGAAGTATGCATAGAGAGCGTGGTTTGGTCTTGCTGTGTTTTGGTATGACACGCAGATGACAGGCGTCGCTCTTAGAATCGCTTCACACTTCACCTATCTGAGCAGTTACAGGGCCAAAACCAAATAACTGAAGTGGGAATGCAGCCTGACAGGGTAATGTCAATGCCAGCTTGAAAGAACCGAGCTGAGGGCCAAGATCCCACTATAGCTTCATCAGATGATTTCACAGATTATTACAGAACCTGTTCTGTTAAACGTTGATACATGTAGAGCCCCCCTCCAAAAGAGTGGATAGTGTGTCAGCAGTAATTTTGTCAAATAACTTATTTGTCTGAAAAAAGCCTTTGAAATACATCTTGCGATGTTGTCATACACACACATCTCCATTTTAGGCAGGTTATTATTGTGGGATTTTGTTCTCTGCGCCAAAGAGCTATTTTTTCACTTATAAGGTGAAACTCCTTTGAAATACAGCTTGTGTGTTTGTCAGAAACACATATCTCCATTAAAGAGAGTTTGTTTTATTGTAAAATTTTTAATAAATCAGTATTTCAGACAAAGAGGTGGCAGACCTTCACATGGGAAGGGCAGTGGCACAAATGATCCCAGAACAGGCACAGGTTGCATTACAGTAAGGGGACGTCACCACAGGGGTCACTCAGCGAGACCAGAGCTACCAGTGTCATCTAGCAGCCGTGTGTTAACCACCAAGCCAACAGTTCTTGAATGGTTGACTAGGTCATCAACTTTCTCCCAGATGACATCCGACAATCCCAGCCAAGAGTCGATGTGTTCGTCAGACACAACCCTTAGTTGGTATGGCCCAGGAACAGGTCAGGGGCCCTCACCTGTCCTCAACTCACCTCTGTGCCATTCGGTTCCCACAGCAGAGAACTACTATGTGGGCTCTGCACCACTATACAGCAAGGACAAACTATTTGAGGACAGTGGGCAGCAAACAGTGGGGCAGACATCTGCTGCTTCTTGCAGTAGGCAGGCAAGTAGTGATGAGTAGAGTGGCAATGGAAGTTAGGTTGCGAGCAGTTAGGCACTGTATACCGAGACTGTTGAGGAGGACAGCAGTGACAGGCAAACATTAATCGATTACGATGTAGCTGATCACACTTGGGAGCTGGGTGCAAGGGCTTCATCATCATCGTCGAGAGAAGAGGGTGACAGCTTGAGCGTCAGGCAGTGGCGCAGCCACCAAGTTGGTAGTGTGGCCGGGAGTCAGCAGCGTGGCAGCAGTGCGAGGTTGGGCACCAAACAGCCACGGGGTAGACCATCCGCTTTGCAGGTCCCTTCCGGCCCTGAAAGTAGTGGCGCAGGGGCTCACGGAGGCAGTGGCGGTAGAAGTCAGTCAGTGTGGTGGTCAAATTACCTACTTCATGGTGTGGCAGTTTTTGCCAAGACACCGGAGGAGGCGAACATGGGTATATGTAGAATCTGTGGGCAGAAAGTGAAGCGTGCCTAGGGACCTAATGTTGTCACCATGGCCCTGCATCAACAGTTGGGGTGGTTCATCCTGCCAAAGCAACAGCAGCAGCACCACCCTGTGGTACACATCTCATTTCAGGCAGTCAAGTCTCCACCACCTCTGTTGAAGGGAACTGTCTGTTTTTCCCATCATCTACCGGTCCAGATGCTCCTGCTCCTCACCACTCATGGCGCCAGCAGTCATTCACTGAGTCGATTGCCAAGAGACAGCATCCTGTATAACCATCCTAAGGCGCAGAAGCTGACCGTGCACCTGTCCAAGTTCGTGGTACTGCAGTCCCTCCCTTTTCAAGTGGTGGACTCTGCACCGTTCAGAGAACTGATGGCTTGTGCTGAGCCGAGGTGGAGGGTCCCAAGCTGTCATTTTTTTTCAAAAAAGACAGTACCAGCCCTGCACAAATGTGTAGAAGGGAGGGTGGGCCAGGCCTTGAGCCTGTCGGTGTCTTTCAAAGTGCATTCTAGAGCGGACATGTGGAGCTGTAACTATGGTCAGGGACAGTACATGTCTTTTATGGCCCACTGGGTGAATGTGTTTCCTGCCCAGCCACACCAGCAACTTGGACAGAAAATGCTGCTTTCTCCATGGCCTGCATGGCTCCCATGTTTAATCTGGTTGCTAAACGTTTCCTCACATCTTCCACCCATCTGTAAGACATTCTAAAAAAAGACTGCCGGGACACCATTCCTACACTGCCAAGCTCCTTGAGCTGAACAGAACAGAGAAACTATGAACAGAGAAAAACAGAAAGGAAAAAAAACAGAGCAAAACAGAGAGAAATCTATGAACAGAGAATGGCCATTAATGATTTCTTGATGATCCAAGCAGACAGGAATACTCCACTGTGTAATTTTGATGCCAGCCAGTGGCAGTTCATGCATGACTCCTGCCGCTTGCTCAGGCTTTTTGAGGAGGCCACGTTGTTTGTCAGTCACCAGGACTACGGGATGAACAATGTCATGGCCACATGAGTCCGGTGTGGGCAATGGGTAGCCAGTGAAGGGATTGGCAGAGGGGAGAGGCAGAGGAGTAATGAGGAGAGAGGTGAATCAGATGGTAACAGAGTTAAGGATGGTTTGGAGGGGAGTGAGGGTGCGAGATGGGAGACCAGAGAGAAGGACGTTGCAATAGTCTAGACGTGGGATGACGAGAGCATGGACAAGCATTTTTGTGCATTCAAAGTGAAGAAATGAGCTGATTCGGGAGATATTTTTCAGGTGGAGGCAAGGGTAAGGGTTTGGATGTGCGGTTTGAAAGGCCAGATTGGAGTCAAAGGTTATCCCAAGACAGCGGACTTGCAGAGCCAGTGAGAGTGCAGCCATTGACAGTTTTAGAGAGATCTATCTGCGCCATCGTCCATCCTCTCGCAGGTCTGATCGGGGGGTTCCTCAGCGCTCACGTAACACTGCCACTTCTGCTGTGGGGGGGGGGGAGAGGGTTGTAGGAGCAGTACAAGCTCCATCAGCAGCAATCAGTCTGAAGTCGTTGATAAGCAGTAGGGATGAGCGATTATAATCGACAAAGTTGAAATCGGTACGGTTTTTAGGTTGATCGGAAATTTCAGATCATGCGATAATTTAGGTGAGAATCTGTGCATAATCTATTACTATCGCGCCATTTTTGGTGCTTCCTTTTCATTTTGACGGCCAGCAAATCATTTAAAAGCATAGAGCAGGGTGGCTAAGTGTGCGACGCGTCATGACTGTAAATGTTATGGTTGTCATTGGCTGGAAAAATCACATGACCTCGTTTTGCATAGAACAGCGTTTCCTTTTTCTTCATCATTGTTTCAGTGTCTCTCATGAGAGCAGGACGTGTGCTAGATCTCACCTCAATACAGCTCAGCTCAGAGAAACAGTTCTCTTTATTCACACAGATAACTATGCTTTTAGCTGTGAACATTAGAATATAGGTGGATTAGAAAATTTCAGCTCTTAGTTATTTTAGACAAGACATTTTAAAGAAGAAATCTAGCGCTGAAACAGCCGAGGGGGGGGTGAGTTGGGGGGAGTGTGTGGGTGAACCAGACAGACAGGCACAGGAGGCGCTTTTGAGAGGAAAAGGTGTATATTGTCCCACCAGAATCTGCTTTGAACCTGCATTGAAATGGCTTTTTTTTTTACCAGTTTTTTGGCCAGCACACCTCGCACTTGAGGTGAAATAGTACCTTTTATTTTTGCAGCCCAGTTTTGTTTCAAAGACCCCTTGTACTTACTTAGGTAACATACATCTACTGCTGTTGTATTTCATTGTGCAAAACCAAACTTTTTTTATCTGTCTCAATTTGAAAGGTGTATTTTTCACTTTGGGCACAACATTCAAAACCCATCTTTACAAATTTTAGATACAAAATTTGTAGTAATTGCAGTTTTATCCATAGGTGCAAACCAAAATTTTTTACCGCTCAATTTTAATAGGTTTTTTTTCTCTTTGGCGCAGCCCACTTTTGTTCACAAAAACCCATCTTGTACTTATATTAGGATACAGAAATTTGCTAGTAATTGCAGGTGTATTTCATAGGTGTAAAACCCACCTTTTATTATCCTTCTCAATTTTAAATAGGTGTTTTTCACTTTGGCACAGCCCCTTTTTGTTGAAAGACCCATCTTGTACTTATATTAGGATACAGAAATTTGCTAGTAATTGCAGGTGTATTTCTAGGTGCAAAACCCACCCTTTTTGATCCTCCAAATTTAACAGGCGTTTTTACTTTGCGCAGCGCATTATTTCAACCCATCTGTCTTAATGGGATACAAAATTTGCTAGTATTGGGGGTATTTCACAGGTGTAAAACCCACCTTTTATATTGCTCAATTTTGAATAGGTGTTTTTCACTTTGGCGCAGCCCGTTTTTGTTCAAAGACCCATCTTGTACTTATATTAGGATACAGAAATTTGCTAGTAATTGCAGGTGTATTTCATAGGTGCAAAACTCACCTTTTATTATCTGTCTCAAATTTGAACAGGCGTTTTTCACTTTGGCGCAGCCCATTTTTGTTCAAAGACCCATCTTGTACTTATATTAGGATACAGAAATTTGCTAGTAATTGCAGGTGTATTTCATACTTGTAAAACCCAGCTTTTATTAGCCTTCTCAATTTTAAATAGGTGTTTTTCACTTTGGCGCAGCCCGTTTTTGTTCAAAGACCCATATTGTACTTATATTAGGATACGGAAATTTGCAAGTAATTGCAGGTGTATTTCATAGGTGCAAAACCCACCTTTTATTATCTGTCTCCATTTTAAATAGGTGTTTTTCACATTGGCGCAGCCCATTTTTGTTAAAAGACCCATCTTGTACTTATATTAGGAAATCCAGAAATTTGCAAGTAATTGCAGTTGTATTTCATATGAAAAACAAACCTTTTATTATCCGTCTCAATTTTAAATAGATGTTTTTCACTTTGGCACAGCCCATTTTTGGTCAAAGACCCGTCTTGTACTTATATTAGGATACAAAAATTTGCTAGTAATTGCAGTTGTATTTCATAGCTGCAAAACCCACCTTTTATTATCCGTACAACATTTAAATAGCTGTATTTCACTTTGGTGCGGCCAAGTTTTGTTCAAAGAGCCACCTTGTACTTAAATTTGAATACAGAAATTTTGTAGTAACTGCCGTATCTCATCGGTGCAAAACCTACCTTTTCTTATCCTTGTAACTTTTAAATAGCTGAATTGCACTTTGGTTCGCCCCAGTTTTTTTCAAATAGCCACCTTCTACTTAAATTTGGTACAGAAATTTTGTAGTTACTGTTGGTGTATTTCATTGATGCAAAAACCTTTTAAATAGCTGTATTGCACGTGGTGCGGCTCTAGTTTTTTTTAACTAGCCAAGTTGTACGACAATTCTGATTTTCTAGCAACTGTTCTCGCTTGTCATTGCTGCAATAACCGCAATTTCTCATCCGTGTAACTTCTGAATAGTTTTATTGCACTTGGTGAATCTCAGTTTGCCGCAGATAGCGCACTTGTATGATAGTTTGTTGAAAACTAGCAATTCCTAGTCCTACTGGGCAGTTGTAAGTCCCTGAGACCTAAAGAAGAACACTGTTGATTTTGTCTTACGGTTCTTCCACCAGACCGCATTTCACAGGTATTTGCTAGAAGCAATTCAGTTTCTAATCCTAGTTGGCTATAGGAAATTTGAGGGATTTAAGAATAGCTGTGATTTGCCATCTTTCAATAAGAGACTGTCAAAAACTCTTACATTTTTATCTTTCTGAACATGGAGCGAAATGCAGGTGGTAAGCGAGCAAAGAGGGGTGTAGGACATGGAGGTAGAGATAGGAGAGAAGGTGCTCATTCCAGTGCTGGCGACAACGTGCAAGCCAGCGGATCGTCGGTTGTAGGACCGTCAGGCCTGTCATCGCTGGGTCAGGCCCTGTGAATCTCATAATGAAAAGCGTCGCCAATCTGTTCTTCAGTAGTTAATGCAACCCGCATCCAGCAGGGCTTACCTCCTCAAACCTCCCAGTCACGGCCACAAATGTCTTCATCATCATCGTCCGCATCCGTCCAACATGAAGCGAAGGCAGCACAAATGTCAACTCGTGTACCCACCACTGTGGATAATCCATTTTCTGAAGACCGCTTTGATGACAAAATGCGGTTGAGGTCAGAAGTCATATCCAAAGATCAAGAGGCCAAAGAGGATGATTTTGTCTGCTCTGACGGCCAATCGCTGATGCCATCAGAGGAGGAGAAGGAAGCCGGTCAATCGGCAAAAATCCCGGGCGGTCGGCAACGCCTTGCAGTGCCTGTTGGGTTGTAGCCCGCAGCTCCAGGGTGCAGAATGTCAGGACGAGGAAGTCACCTGTTTGATGATGATGATGACAACATTGCGGATCCAACTGGTCTTTTCAGCAGAATTTGCTTGGGGAGCGCTTCATCACTGGACGAGGAGGAAGACGATGGGGTAGTGTCAGTGCGGCTCCCGCTTCAAAAAGGGAGAGGGCGGTCGCACAACTCTGAGATTATTCCGCCAGCCACGATCAGCGGAAACACCGCTCCTCGCTTATCGCCGTCAAAAAAGGTCCAGGACCTCTCAAGCCTGGGCCTTTTTGAGCAAACCTCTGATTCACCCAGTGATATCATATGCCGCCTTTGCCATAAACGCATCAGTAGAGGGAAGAATCTTAGGTATTTAACCGCCACCAACATGTCTCGTCACATGCAGCGAATGCATTTATTGAAATGGAGGGAAAAACTTGGCCAAAAAAGGCCCACACGATGCCGGGCTTTCCAACCACTGTCACACCCTTGTCTCCGCCCTCCCTCCTCCGCCACCACCAAGTGTTACTCAGCTGCCCATGTCTCTCAGAGTCAAGATCAGGGATCAGCCTCCGCTTCAGCTTAAACTGTCGCCCGAGTACCACCAGCACCACCAGGGACAAATGCTACCCCTTCTCCTTCCACCAGTTTGACGACCTGCCCGCCGTAAAGCAGCCAGTCTAGCAGCCAGCCTTCTGTCTACCAGGTTTGGGAGCAGAAAAAACTCTTTAACCCAAACCATCCCAAAGCCAAAAGCCCTGAATGTCGGCAATTTCCATGCTTTTGGCCTTGGAAATGTTGCTTTTCCGTCTGGTGGACAAAGATGGGTTCCGCCACATCATGGCCCTTGCCTGCCCCCAATACCAGATGCCGAGCAGGTATTTCTTTTCCAGAAAAGCCGTCCCTGCCCTGGCCAGCCACGTGGCATCTTAAATTTCAAGCGCGTTGTCTGCATCTGTGTCCGGCAAAGTCCATCTCACCACCGACACATGGTCTAGTAAGCACGGCGAAGGCCGCTATATCTCTGTGACAGCTCACTGGGTGAGCTGGGTGGATGTCTCTGGTGGTGATGGTGGCTCTCAGGCTCGGCGCACGCTCTTCAAAAGCGCAGGGATGGTGTAGGGTTCTTTCCCCCAAGGTCCTCTGGTGGCATCACTTGCCCAGAGAAACCAGGCTGTGTTGAAATTAATCTGTCTTGGAGACCGTCAACACACAGGTCAGGAGCTGTGGACAGCTCTTTGCAATGAGACCGAGCACTGGCTGGGTGGCAAGAACCTTGTGCCAGGCAAGATGGTGTGCGATAAACGGTCGAAGTCTGCTGGCCCCCCCTTTAAGATCGGTAGGCTGGAGCACATCCCTTGCCTGGCACATGTCATGAACCTTGTGGTCCAGAAATTTCTAAAGCGCTACCCGGGTCTGGACTGCCTGCTGAGGAAGGCTCGAGGTCTGAGCTCACACTTCCGGCATTGGCACCCTGCTTCGTCCCGCCTGGCTGCGTTGCAGCGTCAGCTTGGCCTCCCCGTCAACCGTCTCATTATTGACGTGGCAACACGCTGGAATTCCACCTTCCACATGCTCCAGCGATTGTGGCAGCAGCGCAATGCCAGTACGCAGTATGAAGTGACACATGGCCTGACAAGCAGCAGTTCGGACCTCGAGGTGTTGAGCCACCGACAGTGGAAGCAGGTGAAAGAGCTCTGCACCATCCTTGCCAGTTTTGAAGAAGCCACCAAAATAGTCAATGGGGACAATGCCCTTGTCAGCATGAGCATTGTTGTGATCTTAGTTCTGGAACGATCGTTGGACACTCTGAAACATCAGGTCCCACCAGCGACAGAGGAGGAGACTGACACAGATACGGACACGGAGCCTTTCTCTCCGTCAAATCCACAAGCTCTCAGGGTGCATCATCCGAGGCAAGTCAGGGCTGTTTTGAAGCTGTGCCGGAGGAAGCGGAGGAGGATAAGGTATTCCTGGACACCAACGTTACCGATGTTCCTACCTTGGAAAGAGATTGGAATGAATTTGAGGCGGAGGAGGAAGATGAGGAAGATCAGTTTGCTAGTGCCCCTCGAACCCCGAGGCTTGGGAAATCAAAGGGTCCACTTCTCACCTGAGTGCGTGGATGCTCCATTTCCTCCAACATGATCCTCGCATTAAGGCCATCAAACTGAACAACAGTTACTGGATGGCCACCCTCCTCGATCCCCGGTACAAAGCAAAACTCAGGACTTTCCTTCCCCCCACCCAAATAGAGAGTAAAATGCAGGAATTGGAGACTGTGCTGATTGATCAACTGGAGACATCTGTTGCTGCTTCACGTTCTTCAAGTGTCACGGGTGGGAACAACGTCAGCAACGTATAGCAGTAGAGTGCCAAGTAGCCGTAGCGGCAGCAGCAGGCAGGCATTGTGGCAGAAGCTAATGGGTGACCTCTGGCAATCTTTATTTACCCCCCTCACCAATGTAGTAAGCAGGGCACACTACACACACAGAGACCGGCTTAAGATCATGGTGCACGACTATCTGCGTCTCAACACAATGTTTTTGGATGTGTTCCGGACCCAATCGACTTCTGGTTATCCAAAATTGATGAATGGCCCGTGCTCGCTGGCCACACCATAGAGGTGTTGTCCTGCCCAGCAGCCAGCGTCATATCTGAGCGGACCTTCAGCACAGCTGGAGGAGTCATTACAGACAAACGCATCCGGCTTTCCAAAGATAATATGGATCGTTTGACTTTCATCAAGATGAATCAGCCATGGATCTCTGATGATGTTGTGGCCCCAATGGCCGAGGTAACCTTTTCGTTGCCGGTCTCCTTCACATTCCTCTTCCAAAAGAAATGGTCCTCTTGAAAACTTTTTTTTTTAATGATCATTTCTTACTGCAATTTTTACTCTCAGTTCCCAAAAGTTCATTTTGCTGGTTTTGCGGTGAGGAGACTGTAAAAGACATCAAGGTTTCATGAAAAAAACGTATTCCATTTACTCAAGTTATCTTTAGAATTTTTCGCATTGTCAATGCTTTTGGGGTCATGGTGCTGTGAGATACAGCTATAGTCATGGTCCTTTGGAACAGAAATGTGGCTTCTAAGTGGCATTTCTCCCTCACAATTTTTAACAGTGGCTGAGAAGTCATTTTTATATTTTTTTGGGTCATACTGCTGTGAAATGCAGCAATACTACAGGTCCTATTCTAAAAAATGTGGTTTCTAATAGACATTTGTTCATCACAATTGTCAAGAGTAGCTCAAATGTCATGTTTTGAATTTTTCGGGGCATATTGCTGTGAAATGCAGCTATACTACAGGTCCTATTAAAAAAATGTGGTTTCTAACAGACATTTGTTCTTCACAATTGTCAAGAGTGGTGGTGCTGTCAAAAACAGGAATAGGTAGGACACTGTTAATGGACACGTATTGCAAAATGACTTGTTTTTCTAAGATCTTTAACATAGCTAGCAATCACTGTAGTGAGACAACCCATCTAATACAATTAAAAAAAGAGAAACAAAGACGTGGTTGGATTCCATCCTAAAAATGGTGGTTGAAACACTCCTTTTTCCTACACTGTTTAATCTGTTGGTCAGACAGGTTTAAGGGTCATGCTGCGTTTCAGGACAGGGATAGTCAATGTCCAGTTCAAGTAAAATGATGGTTCAAATCATACTGCCTTCTGGCACTTTTTAATTTGTCATGCAGGTTTAAGGGTCATGCTGTGGTACAAGACAGGGATAATGAATAGTCTGTGAGTTTTTTTTCTGTGACTCTTGTTGCCTAATTGTTTTGCCTAAGATGTAGCACATATCCATTTTACTGTTGTGGATGTTAATTCCAGCTTCTCCAGCCCTGTTTGGGTGTAAGAATGAAGGTGCTCCTTTTCCATAGACTTTAATTGTCATCGGCGATTATCTATTATCAACTATTGGATATCGTCATGATAATTGATGATATCGACTATCGATCCGATGACGCTAGTTGACGCAATCGCTCATCACTAATAAGCAGCTTCCTTCACCTGCCTAGTGAGGAAGATACTTACCAGTAGAGATGAGTGATCAATAAAAAAATCGAGATCGAGACGATTCTCGATGCTAAGAAAATCGTGTTGATTTTCAATCTCGATCAATTACCAATTTCCATTAAAGTCAATGGGAGAAGATGATCAGGTTCATTTTTTATACTGCAAAAGGTGAGGAGAAGCTGGAATTACCATCCATAACAGTAAACTGAGTACGTGGAACAACTTAGTGAAGAAAATTTGGCTCTTGGAGTCATAGAAAAAAATTCACAAGCTAAAATAATTAATTCCTTTCGTTGGCTAATTGAAAAGATGAGGACAGCGTAGTTATAGAAGGTACAGCGGTGGCCCCTTTGACACATAAGAAAACACCAGTATTGGAAATGGCCCAGGGTCACTGGCAGGAAACCCATATCACTTTTTTCACCAGGGCCCAAGAACATATATGTCATATATGTGGTGGCAGCAAGAACATCCCAACAGGAAATATGGAGGTTCAGCTGGCAGGGCCGTAGTTATAGGGAGTACAGTGGTAGCTGCCGTCAGTGATTTATTTACAATTTCAGGGCCCCATGCAGCTATATTGGGCCCACATCCATTACTAGTTCCTATTTTTAACATGTCACTGGGCCCCTTTTTGATTAGGACCCCTGACAGGAGTACTGCCCTATTGACACCCCTGGCACAACTTTTACGAATGTCGGAAGTGTGAACTAAAACCTCGAGCCTTCCTCAGGAGACAGTCAAGACCCAGGTAGCACCCAGGTATGCTTAAGCAACAGTAGAATATTTTGCAAAGGATATTGTCACATTATGTCATAAACTCGTCGGGAATGGGCTCAAGGAGCTGAGTGTGGATGAAGTGAGCTTCTCCTGGAAACGCTGGCTGACACTCCAGTTCCCCTCAGGTGCCCTTCTCATTGGCTTCCTTTTTCTTCCTCTTGTTTTCCTTGACGCACTAGAGGAAACTTTCTCTGCTCTTGGAGTGGTGAATGTGCTCCACACGGTGATTTATTTTGGCAAGGATTTTACCCTTGATCTGCTTGTTCACAATTATACCCACATCATGCTGTGTAACATTGTGGAACCTGCCAGTCTTGCCACGATAGCATTTATGTGGCATGCCTTTTTGTATGGTGCCCATACCCTTAATGTACACAATGTCGCCCTTCTTGTAAACGTGCATGTATGTTGACAAAGGCACAACTATGTTTACGGAAGGTTTTGGAAAACATATACCGGGTTCCACGCCTTTTGCCTCATGTGTTCGTCATTTTTGCACCTTAAAATGGCGAATCCAGGGGAAAGAGAGGGACCACCTTATTTCTCCTCATCTGCGGGCATCGTCGATCGGGCATCAGAGCATACAAAATCATCCTCTTTGGCCTCTTGATCTTTTGAAATGCCTTCTGACCCCAACTGCATTGTATCATTAAAGATTAGGTGACATTTGGGCTGTGTTTGCTTCAGGTTGAATTGATGATGACGACATTTGTGACCATGACTGAGAGGACGAGGAGGTAAAACCGTTGGATGCAGGTTGTGTTAACTACTGAAGATCATATTGGTGACGCTCTTCAGTAATCAAACGCACCAGGAGCCGACCAAGCGTTGACAGACCAGACGGTCCTGCAACTGATGATATGCTCGCTTGTGTGTTGTCCGGACACTGGAAGGAGTGCCTTGTCTCATATCTCTAGCTCCACATCCTACGCCCTTCCTTGCTCGCTTATCACCTCTAGCTCGCTCCATGTTCAAAAATATAAATATTAAAAAGGTCAAGATTTGTTCACAGCTTCTTACATAGTTACATAGTTAGTACGGTTGAAAGAAGACACGTGTCCATCAGGTTCAACCAAGGGTGTGGAAAATGTGGGTGAAGGGAGAGAGACAAGGACATTAAGTACAGCCTCACCACTAGAGATGGGCGAATTGATTCTAACTAAGTGGAATTCGTTTAGAATTTCCGGAAAACTTCGGATCTGAACAAAGTCGAAGTTTGGGCTACTTCGGGTGAACAAAGTGTGCTTTTGATTGATAAAATGGCTGCGAGCACATGGCGTTACATGGGGCAAAGCACTCTGGGAGGAAGAAGGGCATAGATTGCATGACATGTACAGAGATGAAGCCAATCAGAGACCGGCGGGATTCTGTGTCGTCACCGCACTATATAAGTCCGGGCGCAACGCTGGGAGCTCACACTCCTCTCACTGTACTGATCAGGGAAGGTGCTGCTGCGGCTGATTGTGATAGCTCTTACTGAAGAACTGATTTGTATATAGCGATTTTTGGGGGGTGTCTCAGCTTATCTCAGAGACTGCTTCTCTTAATGTTCTAGTTCTGATTTTTTGGGGTATTGGATCTGAAGTCCAGTGTGCGTCCACTGCAGCTGCATATACATTTTAATGCTATCTACTCACAGCACATTGAATATCCAAGGGGGATCTAAGTCAGTTCCTGTTGTATTTATTTACAGAAACAGCATTTTTACAATACAAATACCACTTCATTTTTGGCTGCTCAATTCTTTTGCGCAATTTACATCCAGGGGTTAATTAAGCATTGTTTTGCTGCTGTGGTGACTCCAAGAAACCGCCTTTTTCACCGCCAAAAAATACAATTTTCCTGCAGCCTAATTCACTAGCGAAGGTTAATTACAATTTTTTCTCTTGTTGTGTAGCGTAGAAAACACGCCATTATAACACGCTACAAAGCTCGTAGTTTGTGGTTGCTCAATTGTTTTTGCGCAATTTACATCCATGGGTTAATTAAGCGTTGTTTTTCTGCTGTGGTGACAAAAATAAAACGTCTTTTTCACCGCCAAATATTACAATTTTCATGTACCATAATTCACAAGCGAAGGTTAATTACAATTTTTTCTCTTGTTGTGTAGCGTAGAAAACACGCCATTGTAACACGCTACAAAGCTCGTAGCTTGTGGTTGCTCAAGTGTTTGGCGCAATTTACATCCAGGGGTTAATTAAGCATTGTTTTTCTGCTGTGATGACAAAAATAAACCGCCTTTTTCACCGCCAAAAATTACAATTTTCCTGTAGCATAATTCATAAGCGAAGGTTAATTACAATTTTTCTCTTGTTGTGTAGCGTAAAAAACACGCCATTGTAACACACTACAAAGCTCGTAGTTTGTGGTTGCTCAATTGTTTGGCGCAATTTACATCCAGGGGTTAATTAAGCGTTGTTTTTCTGCTGTGGTGACTCCAAGAAACCGTCTTTTTCACCACCAAAAAATACAATTTTCCTTTAGCCTAATTCACAAGCAAAGGTTGATTACAATTTTTTCTCTTGTTGTGTAGAGTAGAAAACACGCCATTTTAACAAGCTACAAAGCTTGTAGTTTTTGGTTTCTCAATTCTTTCGCGCAATTTATATCCAGGGGTTAATTAAGCGTTGTTCTGCAGTTGTACTCAGGAAAAGAAACTTTCTTTTTCACCGCCACAGAAGAAATTCTGTAGCATAATTCATATCCGAAGGTTAATTAAGCCTGTTTGTGCTTTTATATTCAGAGTTTTTAAACGGCACATAAAAGTCAATTTTTCCTGTCCATTTGTGGAGCGCAATTTATATCCAAGAGTTACCAAGCTTGTTACTGGGTTCATTTGGAGTCAAATACAGGGTGTGTATTTATCATATACAGATATCTTCATCAAACAGTGTCTGTACATTTTAGAACAAACAGTATGTCAAACAGAGAGGTGGCAGGCTCTTCACCTGCGAGTGGCAGAGGCACAAACGTTCCAGGCCCAGGTCGCAGCACAGCAAGGGGACGTCGCAGCAGGGGTCACTCGGTGAGGCCACAACTACCGCTGTCATCTAGCGGCCGTGTACTGACTAGCAACCCAATGGTTCTTGATTGGTTGACTAGGTCATCCACTTCCTCCCAGATGACATCTGACAATCCCAGCCAAGAGTCGGTGGGAACGTCAGACACAACCCTTAGTTGGCATGGCCCGGGAGCGGGTCAGCGGCCCTCACCTGTCCTCAACCCGCCTCTGTCCCATCCGGTTCCCTCAGCCAGAGATCTACTATGTGGTCTGGGCTCAGCGCCACTATATAGCGAGGATGAACAATTTGAGGAGGGCAGTCAGAAGCTACTTGGCAGCGAAGAAATGGGGCCAATATCCCCTGCTTCTTGCAGTAGGCGGCAAAGTATAGATGTTGAGAGTGGCATGGGAGGTCATGTTGTGAGGGGTCAGCCTCTGCATACCAAGACCGGTGATGAGGACAGCAGTGACGATGAAACACAAATAGATGATGATGTAGCCGACCGCACTTGGGAGCCGGGTGAGGCAAGGGCTTCATCATCGTCAGGAGAAGAGGGCGTCAGCTTGCGCGTCAGGCAGCGGCACAGCCAGCAAGTGGGTTGTGTGGCCGTGCGTCAGCAGGATAGCAGCAGTGTGAGGTCGGGAGCCAAGCGGCCACGGGGTAAAAAACCCGCTTCGCAGGTCCAAGAAAGTAGCGGCACAGGGGCTCAGCGAGGCAGCGGCGGCAGTAGTCACTCAGTGCGGAGCGTTGGCGGTAAAATCTGATACTCGGCGGTGTGGCAGTTCTTTGCTAAGACACCGGAGGAGCCGAATATGGGTATATGTAGAATCTGTGGGCAGAAAGTGAAGCGTGGCCAGGGAGCTAACGTAGGCACCACGGCCCTGCGTCAACACATGCAGTGTCACCATCCGGTGGCCTGGGAGAAACGTGGCTCAGATGTGGTGGTCCATTCTGCCGCCAGAGCAACAGCAGCAGCAGTGCCCAGTGGCACGCATGCCATTGCAGCCAATCATGCTCCACCACCTCTGCAGAAGGGAGCTGTTTCTCTTTGACATCATCTCCCGGTCCAGATGCTCCTGCTCCTCACTACTCATGGCGCCAGCAGTCGTTCAGTGAGGCGATTGCAAAGAGACAACAGTATGTGTCCAACCATCCTAAGGTGCAGCAGCTGACCGTGCTCCTGTCCAAGTTGTTGGTACTGCAGTCCCTCCCTTTCCAAATGGTGGACTCTGCACCGTTCAGAGAACTAATGGCTTGTGCCGAGCCGAGATGGAGAGCTCCAAGCCGTAATTTCTTTTCCAAAAAGGCAGTACCAGCACTTCATAAATATGTAGAACAGAAGGTGGGCCAGTCCTTGAGCTTATCGGTTTGTTCCAATGTGCACGGCAGCGCGGACGTCTGGAGCTGTAACTATGGTCAGGGCCAGTACATGTCCTTTACGGCCCACTGGGTGAAGGTGCTTCCTGCCCAGACACACCAACAACTTGGACAGGAGACGCCTCTTTCTCCTCCGGTTGTCAAACTGCGGCTCCTGCGCCAATGTCCGCCTCCTCCTCCTCCTCCACCACCACCATCTCAGCCTCCACAAGTACTGCTCCATCATACCACATGTGTAGGGCACAGCGGTGTCACGCAGTTCTACACCTGGCTTGCCTCGGCGAACGAAGTCACACAGGGGAGGAACTGCTCCGCGTCATGCAGCAAGAAATCGATGTGTGGCTTTCTCCGCGCCAACTGCAAATCAGAACCATGGTGACGGACAATGGGAGTAACATGGTGTCTGCGCTGCACCGAGGAGGGATGGTCCATGCGCCCTGCATGGCGCACGTGTTCAATCTGGTTGTGAAAAGGTTCCTGAAGTCTTCCACTGATCTTCAGAAGATTCTGAAAATGGCCAGGAAAATGTGCATGCACTTCATCCATTCCTACAAAGCCAGGAACACCCTCCTCGAGTTGCAGCAGCAAAACAGCCTCCCCCAACACACTCTGATATGCGATGTTTCCACCCATTGGAATTCCAGCCTGCACATGTTGGACCGACTGTATGAACAGAGAAAGGCCATTAACGATTTTTTGATGATCCAGGCGGACAGGAGTACTCCCCTGTGTAACTTTGATGTCAGCCAGTGGCAGGGTCCATGCATGACATCTTCCGTTTGTTGAGGCCATTTGAGGAGGCGACGTTATTTTCAGTCGCCAGGACTACGGGGCAATAACGTCATTCCACTGCTTCATGTCCTGGAACAGATGCTGAAAAATCTGTCTGAGCAGGGGACTGGAGACGAGGCAACTACATCTCGCGGCCACATGAGTCCGGTGGGGACTGAAATAGAGGAGGAGGAGGTCATTGGAGCAGAAGCATTGTCTGGTGAAATGAGTGGATTTTCTACAAAGAGAGCAGGAGCAGAAGCAGCTGGAGGAGGTAGATGGAGATGAGGAAGACGAGGCAGATGACCCGCAAGCACCGTGGCAGTATACAGTGGAGATGGGGGCAGGGAGCCCCTCGGAGTCACTTGTGCAGATGGCCCACAGCATGCTGATTTGCCTGGCTAGTGACAGCCGAATAGTCAGCATCTGGCAGAGGCATGACTTCTGGCTCTCCACCCTATTGGACCCTCGCAACCGGTCCAAAATGGGAGCCTTTTTCCCAGCTATTAAGGGAGGAAAACTCAAACACTATAGGGAAATCAGTAGCGGAAGAGTTCCACTGTGACTTTTATGTAGCGAGCTAATGCATGCCACCGTTTTTGGATTCGAGGAGGCAGTTAGTCAATAGACAGGAAAAACGGGCATCTAACGCTTTCATGTCCTGGCAGATGCGAAACATCTGTCGAGCAGGACTGGAGATGGCTCATATGGGGACATACGGGCGACTGAAAACGCGTGAGGGATGGGAGCAGAAGCATTGCTGTGTGTATTTTACTACCCAAGCCGTGGAATAAATGTGGATTAAATCGTACTGAGAACAGTGGACATTCCCCTGGTCACTTTGCTAACTGGATTTTCGGGATGAAGCCGTGCGCATCCCGTGTCTGGCTCTACCCCTTTCGCTATCGGTCAAATGGGAGCTTTTTCAGCTATTGAGACAACTCAACTATAGGGAAATCCTCCGTAGTCAGTTGGCCACTGCCTATGTGCGGCATCGTCCCTCCTCTGACAGATCTGACCGGGGGGTTCTTCAGTGCTCACGTACTACTGCCGCGGCTGCTGGGGGAAGGTGGGGGGGGGGGAGGAGCAGTGCCAGCGCCATCAGCAGCAACCTAAGTCTGGAGTCACTGATGTGCAGCTTCCTTCACCCGCCTAGTGAGGAGGGCAGTTGCCAGCAGCAGCAGGACCTGGAGCAGACCCTGAACCAACAGGTGGTGGCCTACTTGGACAGCACTCTGCCACCCCAGTTAGAAGATCCGCTGGACTACTGAGCAGCCAAACTGGATGTGTGGCCGCAACTTGCCGAGTTTGCAGTGAAGAAGCTGTCCTGCCCAGCCAGTAGTGTGGCATCAGAGCGGGTGTTCAGTGCGGCGGGGGGCAGCGTTACCCCACAGAGAACCCCCATGTACACGGGAAATGTGGAACGACTGACCTTTGTCAAGATGAATCGGGCGTGGATCGGCCAGGATTTCCACACACCAATGCCTTAAGCGTCAGACTACATCAGCCATGGCGCCTCACCCAAACTGTGAGAAATGAGTCTGGGTTCAAACTACCTGCCTCAGCCACTATTCTGATGCCGCCACCCGCCTGATGCCACACATCTGCTGACAGTTTCTCCATCTGCCACCAACCATCTTTACCAGGGACTGGTATTGCCACCCACCTCCACACTCTGTCATTGTGCCACTGTCTGACCTCATGCTGCTGATGTTGCTGGTGCCATGACATCCACACTGTGTCATTGTGCCACTCTCTGACCTCATGCTGTTGCTCCTGCCGCCGTCACCTACACTCTCTGTCATTGTGCCACTCTGTGGACTACTCCAGTTTTTGACACCTCCAGAATGTCATTGTGTCACTGTCTGACCTCATGCTGCTGCCACCATCACCTCCACTCTCTGTCATTGTGCCACTCTGAGGCCTACTCCAGTTTTTGCCACCTCCAGAATTTGTTTGTGCCACTGTCTGATCTCATGCTGCTGCTGTGGCTGCTGCCGTGACTTAGACACTGTGTCTTTGTGCCACTCTGTGGCCTTTTCCTGTTTTTGCCACCTCCATAATGTCATTGTGCCACTGTCTCATCTCATGCTGCTGCTGTGGCTGCTGCCGTGAACTACACACTCTGTCATTGTGCCACTGTCTGACCTCATGCTGCTGCCGCCGTCACCTCCACTCTCTGTCATTGTGCCACTCTGTGGCCTACTACTGTTTTGCCACCTCCAGAATGTCATTGTGCCACTGTCTGACCTCATGCTGCTGCTGTGGCTGCTGCCGTGACCTACACACTGTGTCATTGTGCCACTGTCTGACCTCAAGCTGCTGCTGTGGCTGCTGCCGTGACCTACACACTCTGTCATTGTGCCACTGTCTGACCTCATGCTGCTGCTGTGGCTGCTGCCGTGACCTACACACTGTGTCATTGTCCCAATCTCTGGCCTACTCCTGTTTTTGCCACCTCCAGAATGTCATTGTGCCACTGTCTGACCTCATGCTGCTGCTGCCGTGACCTACACGCTCTGTCATTGTGCCACTGTCTGACCTCATGCTGCTGCTGTGGCTGCTGCCATGACCTACACACTGTGTCATTGTGCCACTCTGTGGCCTACTCCTTTTTTTGCCACCTCTAGAATGTCATTGTGCCACTGTCTGACCTCATGCTGCTGCTGTGGCTGCTGCCGTAACCTACACACTGTGTCATTGTGCCACTCTGTGGCCTACTCCTGTTTTTGCCACCTCCAGAATGTCATTGTGCCACTCTCTGACCTCATGCTGCTGTGGCTGCCGCCGTCACCTCCACACTCTGTCACTGATGTTGCCACCTGAGCCCTCAGCTTGTTTTTTTCCAGCTGTCGCTGGCATGACTTTATCAGGCAACATTCCTGCTTCAGTTTTTTGGTCAGTTTTGCCCTCTTAAGTGCCCAGGGAATTTTATAGTGAAGCGATTCTAAGAGCGGCGGCAGTCATGTGCGTGTCATACTAAAACACAACATTGTATGAAGACCAAACCAAGCTCCCTCTGCATATTTAAGCATGGCACAACGTTCTACAGCACCCTGCAGGCTCTGTGCAGCCTGGAAATAGCTGTTTTTTTAACGTGATTCGTCCCAAAGTAATTCGGAACAAAGTTATTTTTTGTCGGGAAATTCGGCGAAGTGAACAAACCGAATTTCGGGAAATTCGCCCATCTCTACTCACCACTGGTTAATGCCCTGGAACCCACAAGCCAAGAACCAATCTGCTCCAGTGGAGACCCTATCTCTGACCCCAGAGCCTCCACCAGCCAGGATCCAAAATTTTACATAACTATGTTCACATTAATATTCTTTAGTTCCAGGTAGGTATCTAAACCTTTCTTGAAACTCTCTACAGTTCCTGCTGTGACCAGCTCCTCAGGCAGGCTATTTCACAGATTCACAGTTCTTACAGAACGCTCTTCTCCTCTGGAGATTGAATCATTTTATCTCTAGTTGAAGGGAATGTCCACTTGTCTTTTGAGGGGTCTTCACTTGAAATAATTTTTCCCCATACTTTCTGTAGGGACCATTTATATAAATTAATCATGTCCCTCTGAAGCCGTCTTTTCTCAAGACTAAATAAGTTCAATTTTACTAACCTCTCCTCATAACTAAGATGCTCCATTCCCCTTATAAGTTTGGTTGCTCGTCTTTGTACTCTCTCTAGCTCCATTACATCTCTTCTATAAACTGGGGCCCAGAACTGAACAGTATATTCTAAGTGAGTTCGCACCAATGCTTTGTACAGTGGTAGAATTACATCCTTGTCCCGCGAGTCCATGCCTCTTTTAATACACGCCGATATCTTACTTTCCCTAGAGGCAGCTGATTGACATTGCATGCGGTTCTGTAGTCTACGATCTATAAGAACTTCCAGTTCTTTCTCAGCAAGCGATTCTCAAAGTTTTTCTCCCCAAGGACATATGATGCCTGTAGATTATTTGTACCCAGATGTAGAACCTTACATTTATCCACATTGAACCCCATTTGCCAAGTGGATGCCCAAGCACTCAGTGTGTCCAGGTCTGCTAGCAAATTATGAGTATCTTCCATAGATTGCACTACCCTGCATAGCTTGGTGTCATCTGCAAAAATCGAAACCGTGCTATTGATCCCTTCCACTATATCGTTAATAAATACATTAAATAAGAGAGGACCCAATACTGAGCCCTGCAGCACACCACTCACAACCGGGGACCACTCAGAGTAGGAGTCATTTACCACCACTCTCTGAGTACGATCCAACAGCCAGTTTTTAATCCAATTACACACTGTCATCTCTAACCCAATGGATTCTAATTTACCTAACAAACACTTATGCGGGACAGTGTCAAATGCCTTTGCAAAGTCTAAAAACACAATATCCACAGCTACCCCGATATCCAGACTTCTACTCACCTCTTCATAAAAACAGATCAGATAAGTCTGACAGCTTCTTTCCTTAGTAAATCCATACTGGCAATCACTAATAATATTGTATTTGTCAACATACTCCTGTATATAGTCCCTTATGAGCCCCTCAAACATTTTTCCCACAACAGATGTTAAACTTACTGGTATATAATTATGTGGGCAAGACTTGGAGCCTTTTTTTTGAAGATAGGAACTACATTTGCCTTGCGCCAGTCTCCTGGTAATATACCAGTCACTAGGGAATCTATAAACATCATGTACAGGAGCACAGAGATAACCGAGCTGAGCTCTTTAAGAACTCTTGGGCGTATGCCATCAGGGCCAAGAGCCTTGTTCACATTCAGTTTATTTAACTTGGCTTTGACTTTTGTTACACTGAGCCAATTAATTATAGCAGATGATGTATTAACAGTACTGGCACAACCTACATCTGCACTTGGCCCACCCCCATCAATTACTTTCTCATTGATAGTATATACTGAGCTGAAGAACTTATTTAGTACCTCTGCCTTCTCTTGGTCCCCAGTGACCAGCACCCCATCACAGGTTTTTAAGGGTCCTACTTGCTCTTACTTCGACTTTATGGCATTTATATGCTTAAAGAATTTCTTGGGGTTAGTCTTGCTGTCCTTGGCCACCTGCCTTTCATTTTGAATTTTAGCTGCTTTTATCACTTTTTTACAGAATTTATTAAGCATTCTGTAATTTTCAAAGGCTGAATTGTACTCCAAAGATAGCAAATCACAAGTGTTCTTAAATCCCTATAATTTCCAACTGGAAATTAGGATTATAAACATATTTTTTTCTATGGAATATCTGTGAAATGGGGTCTTATGGAAGAACCCTTACAGCAAATCAACAGTTCAGTACACCCATGCTGACGCCTTATTGCATTCTTTCTGGATAAGTTTGAGGTGGGAGTTGGACTGCTCCCAATAGGCGGTCTGCTGCATTTTGAAGGGGTCCCTTTGATGAATCAGTAAGGACTACTGTGCTGTCCAAAACATTGTTTCACAGCAAATCAACAGTGTTTTTAAATGCCTATACCAGACATCCTCAAACTGCGGCCCTCCAGCTGTTGGGAAACTACAACTCCAATCACGCCCACGGGTATAGATGATATAAATGCATTATGGAAGTTGTAGTTTTCCAACAGATGGAGGGCCGCGGTGTGAGGATGCCTGGCCTATACTTTGCAACTGGCAAATTGGAATAGAAATATAATTTTTCTCTATAGAATATCTGTGAAATGGCGTCTTATGGAAGAACAATGACAGCACATGAAAAGTGTTCTTGAATTCCTATAACTGGCAACTAGGATTAGAAATAGAATGTTTTCTATGGAATATCTATGAAATGGGGTCTTATGGAAGTACCCTGACAGCAAATCAACAGTGTTCTTTAATGCCTATAGTTGCAAATGGCAAATAGCAGTAGAAATAGATTTTTTTTCTATGGAATATCTGTTAACGCTGTCTTATGGAAGAACCTCAGCAGCAACAGTGCGACACAGAAGTCTTCTTGAATCAAAAAAATTAACTACAAGCAAATAGTATTAAAAAAGATTTCGTTTTATGGAATATCTGTTGACACTGTCTTATGGAAGAACCATGAAAGCAACACTGCAACACTTGCATTTCTTTCTATGGCTGATTTGCTGATGGTGTCTTCTGCAGTGGCTGGATCCTCAAAACAGGAGAAATGAACTTTTGGGCACTCTGAATAAAGATGGGAAAAATGCAGCCAGCTATACAAACCTCCCTAACTGCCTAACTATTGATGTATATGATTCTCTAAGCTAGATGTCCCCTCCCCCCTCTGACTAATCGAACTAGCAGCTTTTCCTTTGTGAAATCGCTAGAAAATGGTGTTTATGCTTGCTGGCATACAAGCACACAGAGGCAGCAGGGTGTTCAGTACAGAGAGTAAGGTAAAAATGGCGTTCAATAGGAAATACATTGACATACAGCTAAGACGGTGATCTGATTTTAGCAGCCAATGAGATCCCTACACCCTCAGTGGTGACGATTTGACCCTCCTCTGTGTTCTGCACTGATTGGATGGTGCCAAAAGTACAGGAAGTAGCTTAAAGTCAAAGTGAAAAAAGGCGCAGGGCGTCAATCACAAGTCTCGATCGCGAATAAAAAATTGGATCGAGAGCGAGAAAACCGTAAAAATCTACTCCATTTTTACTTTTCTCTATAAAATCGCTCAACACTACTCACTAGTAGCAGCACCTGGAGAAGACCCTGAACCCTTGATTTTTCTGGCTACCTGCTTCAGCTACTATTCTGATGCTGCCACCTGCCTGATGCCACACATTTGCTGCCAGCTGCCCCTTCTACCACTCACCATCTTTACCAGGGACTGGTATTGCCACCCACGTCCCCACTCTTCACTGAGCCATTATGTAGCTTTCTGATGCTGCTGCCTCCTCACCACTCAGGTCTCCTCATGCTGCTGCTGCTGTAACCTCCAGGCTATGTCACCATGTAACTCTCTGGCTTGATGCTGCTGCTGCCGTCACCTCCTCATTATGTCACCTAGCTGCCGCCACCTCAAAATTATGTCATTATGCCACTCTCCGGCCTGATGCTGCTGCTGTTGTTGCTGCCGGCACCTCCACACTGTGTAATTGTGCCAATCTGTGGCCTACTCATGCTGCTGCCACCTCCACAACCTGTCATTGTGCCACTCTGTAAACTACTCATGCTGCTGCCACCTCCACAATCTGTCATTATGCCACTATGTGGCCTACTCATGCTTCCGCCAACTGACCACTCTCTCACTAGACCACCCTGTGGTTTTCTTATGCTGTTTCCACCCTCCACCACTCTATAATGTTGCCACAATGTTTGGCTTCCCCTTCTGTTATAGATGTAGCAGAACTAAAAAGAACAGATAATGCACCTTGATATCATGACACAGAGTGCTATCTCTACTTTCTCAATGCTTTTCAATGGCCTTTGTTTACAGATGAGAGCGGATAACACAAAAAGCCGTGATATCACAGTCAAGCTAGATTCTGCTACCTCTGTAATCTTTCAGAAGAAATGAAAAGGACAAACACAACCGATTGTATCTTCGGAGAAACCATATTCCTTTGTTTGCATCAGGGTTGTTTGATGATTAGTAGCCAAACGCAGAAGTGGATGCAAAAGACATGCAAATATTCCATTTACTTGTTATCTCTTTATTTGGATCAACTCCTGTTTCTTTTTGGCTTTAGCAATACTCGTGGATTATTGATCAATTGAAAGTGGACTCTGAAGGATCAAAGGAAGAACAAAATGATGTCAATGCAAAATTACTGATGACACCCTCTCCACTCTTTTGGGGGGGCTCTATATGTATCAGCGTTTAACAGAATCACCACAATAAGGGAAAAAATAAACTGTTTGCCACAAATAGCAATATTCCAACAGACTGAACTGGCTGGATTTGAGATGTGTGTAAGGCACGAATACACACACTGGAATTGACACAGAATTCCTCACAAAAAGTCAATAAATTAACTCTTGGCCACAGATTTCAGTCTGTGGGGATATTGCACTTGATGGATTTCAGGCATGTGTAGGGCAGAAATACACACACTGGATTTGACACAGAATTCCCCACAAACAGTGGATAAATTAACTCTTCGCCACAGATTGCAATAGCCCAAAATAAAAAAAACACTGGTTCAGTAACAGGTGTGTTTAGGACAAACACCTGTGAAGGTATTTCACCCCAGTAGCTCGAAAATCAGAAGTAATTTTGCACAGAGTGCAATCTAGTGTTGCTATAGAGAGATGCCTATGCATACGAGAAACAGTGACAAGTTGTAGAATTTAACATGGCTGCCCTATTTATGGGGCTGTGACATCACAGAAGCTGGCTGGCTGCTGATTGACTGCATGTCTGCACATGTCATTCAGGGTGTTCCTTTCTTCCTCCCATAGTTCTTTGCTCCATGTCACGCTATGTGCTCATGGCCATTTTAGATTCATTACCACAAATCCCCATGAACTTCGGCTTTGTTCAGAATCGAATTTTCCCTGAAATTCTAAATGAATTCCACTTTGTTAGAATCGATTTGCTCATCCCTAGTGGATACCTATTATGTTTATTTTTTGTGTGTGTGTGTGTGTGTGTGTGTAATGTATACACAATAATTATTATTTAAATTTGGTGGTTTTTTTTACACTTAGCAACTCCTATTTGCCAATATATTACGCTCTGTGTCAGTATGACACAGGCTGCTGTCAGGGCAGCACACAATGTGTCCTGGCAGCAGGCTTACTATGCAGACAGCCCTGGGGCTTCTTTAGTTCCCCAGGTCTGACTGCATAGATATTCCCAAGGCTCCATAGGGCACAGGGAATCCCAGTGATCCAATGGAGCAGAAGAATCCACTTTCAACATGCTGCGGTCACAGACTGCAGCAACCAAAGGGTTAAGCGTCGAGTATCAGAGGCTCCCTTCAGTCTCTGCTGTTCACAGAGACTGCTCTAGGAATATAGCTGTTAATTACAGCTCCGTTCCTAATGCAGTTGCAGTGCTGGGAGCCGTAAACCCTCTCTGTAGGCAGCAATGTCTCTGTCATCGCTGCCAACAGAGAACATGACCCACCCGCTGTCAAAAGACAGATAGTTGCTGGTCGTTAAGGGGTTAAAGAAGTTGTCCCAAGATCATTGATCAAAGTTTTCCTGGTCGATCCTGCAACACTTAACAGTTTTTTTTTACTGAAATAAGTTTTTCTCAATTTTTCCTTTGTCCAAGTATTGCTGTTACATACTTGTTGTAGCACACTTCAGTTTTCTCTTCATTTCTACCCAGGACATCCACTTCATGTGTTAAGTTCCAGTGAGGGCAATCTTGTTCTATTGCACTGATATTGCAGAGCATTTCAAGTGGTGGGTCTGAGTGTTCCTTTCAGAATCGGACTGGGTTGCTTGAGGCCCAACAGTGTTGTTGATTTTTGGGGCCCACACTTTAACTACTGTACATTACTACACATACTGCAAATTGTACTTTGTTTCTTGCTTGTTGTCTCTTTTTCTCTACTTTCTCTCTGATAAACAACTATGCCTGCCACAGTCAGGCGTCCACCACACCCAGGGGAAACCATGAGCTTTCCCTGCTCCCTTGTGGCCCAGTCCACTCCTAATGACCACCAACACTGGAGACAAAAAATAGATATTTTGGCAGAGGAACGTTAACAAGTATGTAACAGTAATATCTAGACACAGGAGCATTACAATAGAAACAGTACAATATAGAACATTATGAATAGTGTTGAGCGATTGCATTGGCTATCGAGAACGAGCGATAGTCGGCCGCTATCGATAAAGTTTTCCGATAGTGAGCATCGATTATGAGCGATTACCATTAAAGTCTATGGGAGAGCAACAACACCTTCATTATTACACCCAAACAAGGCTGGAGAAGCTGAAATTAACATCCACAACAGTCAAATGGATACGTGCTACATCTTAGGCAACACACTTAGGTTGTAAAAGTCACAGAAAAAAAGTCACAGACCATTCACTATCCCTGTCTTGTACCACAGCCTGACCATTAAACCTGTCTGACCCCCAGATTACAAAGTGCCGGAAGAAGGAGTCTTTCAACCACCATTTTAGATGAACTGGACATTGACTAGAACTGTCCTGGACCGCAGCATGACCCCAAAACCACATGACCCACATGACGATGATGATGATGACATGTGTGGCCGTGACTGGGAGGACGAGGAGGTAAGACTGCTGGATGCAGATTGCATTAACCACTGAAGGACAGATTGGCGACGATGTTCTTTACTTAGATTCACAGGGCCCTGACCCAGCGATGACAGGCCTGACGGTCCTGCAACTGACATCCGCTGGCATGCGTTGTCGCCAGCACGAAGGAGCCCTTCTCTCGTACCTCTACCTCCATGTCCTACCCCCCCCTTTGACTCGTACCACCTGCATTCGCTCCATGTTCAAAATAAAAAATTGAGAAGGTTCAATAGTTTTGGAAAGTCTTTTTAAAAATGCAAACACAGCTAATCTCAAATCCCTATCAAACAACATTGCTGGATTCAAATTTAACTGCAAGGTGTCTATAACAAATCTGGACTGGGCAAAAGTGCAAAAAACACGTATATGTTATGTTTTCGTATAATACACGGTATTTTTTGCACCTTTCAATTCACCTGTGGTGACTATAGAATTGCTGTTTTAAGATTTATGTGGATGCTGCGTCAATGAACAATGCTGGGTGTGCAAAAGTCAAAAAACACGTAACTGTTATGTTTTCGTATGATACACGGTATTTTTTTGCACCTTTCAATTCACCTATGGTGAATATAGAATTGCTGTTTTAAGATTTACGTGGATGCTGCGTCAATGAACAAACCTGGGTGTGCAAAAGTCAAAAAACACGTAACTGTTATGTTTTGGTATAATAAACGGTATTTTTTGCACCTTTCAATTCACCTGTGGTGAAAATAGAATTGCTGTTTTAAGATTTACGTGGATGCTGCGTCAATGAACAATGCTGGGTGCGCAAAAGTCAAAAAACACGTAATTGTTATGTTTTCGTATGATACACGGTATTTTTGGCAACAAACAACCTGTGCTGACTACAAGATTGCTGGATTGTAATTTAACTGCAAGGTGGATATATCAACAGTCACAGGTGTAATGGGTAAAATTAAAAAAACACATATCTGAAATGTATACTGATAATAAAAGTGGAGTTTTGCACCTAACAAAGAGACCTGCAGTTACTAGAAATGATGTGTATCCAATATAAGTTCAGGCTGCCCAATATCCAGGAAATATTTCAATAGCAAACTGTTAATAATAAAGATATTCCACTACAATGTCTACACTAAGTCTTGGTGAACTTTATCCAGTGTTCTTTATAGATAGAGCTTGTCTGTGTTCGCCCGCGGGCCCCCTCCCCCCCCGCTCCCACCGCCGTGAATTTACAGCGGTAGATGCTGCTTTAAAATTCTCTAGCTAAGTACATAAAATCTTCAAATCTCTAATATAACTAAATTGGAAGGATCACAGCTAATAGTAGAGGTTTCTCTGTGCAGAAATAGACTAATTTCGCTGAGCTGTTTGGCCACAGGCAGAGCGCAGGTCCTATCCCTATGAGACGCTGAGAGACACTGAGGCTGAAACAGGAAACGCTGTTCTATGTAAAACGAGGTCATGTGATTTTTCCAGCCAATCGCAACCATACACATCCCAGTCATGACGTCGCACACACATCTCACCCTGCTCTATTCTGTAATCTGATTTGCTGGCCGCCAAAATTACAGGAAGCGCCAAAAAAGGCGCGATCTTAATAGATGATGCTCAGATTTTAACCTTAATTTTCGCATGATCTGGAGATTTCGATCACCATAAAAACCTTGCCGATTTCAACTTTGTCGATAAAAATCGCTCAACACTAATTATGAATCAAATGGAAAAAATGCTGTCTTGCCAAAACAGATTAAAGGGGTTGTATCGTTTGAACTGTTCATGCTCTTGAGCTAATTCTATGAGATTGAGTTTGAAATCCAGGGGTGAGTCTCTCCTCTCAGCAGGCGTGCCTCTCCTGCCAGGAGGTGTGTCTCCCCTCACTGAAGACCTGTGACATCATCATTGTGTGTGAAGCAGGAGAAGAGGAAGGATGTCTGGACCGTTATGCAGCCCCCTGCAATGTTCTCTTGTCTGCAGAGCCTTCATGCTCCACAAGCTCCTTGCTGTGCTATAACCAGTTATACACACAGCCTGAACTGATGAAACACATGTGAGGAAGCACACTGCCCCCCCCCCTCACCCTCTGTTATCAGGCAGGAGACTAAGATTATGTTATATGGAGGAAGCACAGGATGTATCACTGTGTTATATGAGGGGATCTATGAGTTTAACAGTCTGTAATTACCCAGATCATTCACCTTAGAGCTGGGAGATAAGTACGGAGCCAGCAGCCCTTTCACATAGATGTTTTACTTTCAGTTTCAACAGCTCAGAGGGGAGTAAGCACAGAGTGTGCTGGCAGCTAATCACAGCCCAGCGGGAGTGTCTATGGGCGGGATCCGGCCAGGGGGCGTGTCCCGACCACCAGCAGCAGAAATAGAATACAGATTCACAGAAAAGCTCATATCTGCTAAACCAAATGACTGTGAGGTAATGCAACCCAATTACAAAAGTGCTTATTTTTACTGTCCCCATAATCTGAGACATGATCTGTGTAACGATACAACCCCTTTAAATATTTAACTATTCATCAACTCTTGTATGAAAGTAGAAATTCTCATTTTCATCTAAGACAAACAGTGGAAAATGTGTTAAATGTATATGATATATTTGTTTTCCTGTTTTGTAGTATTGTGTTTAAGTTATTACTATATAATGATGCAGCTTTAGACTTGTAAACTGCCCCACATTTTCCTCTATTCTTCAGGAAAAACTTACCAATCTATATCTCCTTTTAGCGCTTAACCTGAAAAAGTCAGCTATTAGAAGATTTACATTTTATCCTAGATAAAGTAGAGCTAATAAATCATGGGAATTTGTCTGCTCAGATAATTGCAATGTGACTTCAATAGGGGATGAAGTTTACAGAAGGTTACAAAGGAAAGTAAAAACAATGACAAAGAAAAATGAGTTTTATTTTCATGTAAAGATGAGTATTGCAGCACAGAACTAAGCAGATTTCTTTAGACTTGTCAGAATTCCTAATCATGATCTCTTAAATAGAACATTGGGGCTTATGATGTTGAGAGTGTACATGAGTGTCACCCTGCACAGCAAGAAACATTTAGCACATAGTTTAATTGGTTGCTGTGTAAAAGGCTGTAGGTATACCACATTGAGAAAACGTCAATTGGTATTCCACTGTTAATGTCATGCATTTCTACTGCATGTTAAGTGTCTGCTATACATCATGGGCATAGCTATAGCTCCAGTTATGGGGCCTAAAAGTTAAGACCCACTCAGGTGCAGGAATATTTCACCCTTTTGCAGGGAATAACAAGTTTGAGGCTCTCTGCTATCTAGCAAAACAATGTGGGTTCTCTGAGTTATGGCACTACTAACCGAATACTTATTTATTACTATGTCAAATAACGGATGCATGAGCTGACCTTGATTGCAGAAGAATGCACCTGGTCTTCCCCGTGTTTGTTTCTCCTCAGCTTTGGCTGGGATATCGGTCCTCAGTCACAGGACATATTCTTTATATGAAAACACAAACGAAATCCAGCAGCGGCTTTGGTGAAGGAGAATTCTTTATTCAAAATATCTTAGTGCAGAGGGTATGTTAAAAGGCATGGCAAGGCAAAACTGACGCGTTTCTGGTGCTAACCTGCACCCTTGTTCACGGCTCAAAGCCCATATCCAAGTGAACAGTTTAAGTAGGGAAAGGCATCATGTGATATGTAAATATAAAAACATTTAAAATTACTTTATATATTAATATTGCCATAACATTGTATTTACTTATTTACACAATAATGCAATCACAATAATAAATTAGCATTTAATGTATGTAAGCTAGGTCATTGCGAAGATTTAAACCTAATGGCATTCTGGTTTGTAATTCCAGAACCCCAGTAGGCTTCGCGGTGTAACGGACCTTTCGCTGCCAGTCCGCCTCTTAAAGGGCGTTCTACCTTTTCTATTCCGAAAAAATGACAAACTGCTTATACTACCTCCATGTTCTTCCAAAAAGTTTTGGGTCCCTCCTGAATATGTGGTATGCCCTTTTTACTTATACAATTTAGATGTTCAGAAATCCTTGTTTTCAATTTTTCTGATACTACTTCCCACATAAAGTTTGTCACATTCATTGCATACAAATACCGTTAGACTATATGGTCTGAGTCGCAATTAATGAACTTTTTTTATGGTATATTTCTTTTTGTGATTTTGAACTAAAAGTTTTAATTTTTTGGGTAAACTTAATTACACCTGCGTCCTCCACACTGGAAAAAATCTGTTTTGTTGTGAACCAGGGCCTTCCTGTTAAAGTTGACTTGTAAAGTTTCTGGGGGAAAACCCCATTCCCAATTGTTTTGTTTTTTTTGGGGCACAAATTACTCCTTTATCTAGAATTTTCGCCAATTGCATATCTTGCCTTAATATGTTAATATTCTTAAAGAATATCTTTTTAATTTTATCAAAACTGGTGTTATAAGGTGTAGAAAATACCAAATTCTGTTTTTTAGAGAGTTCTTTTCTCTTATCCTTTCTTTGATTATAATCATTAGACAGATAATCTTTTTGAGTTTTATTTTCCATTTTCTTTAATGCTCTTTTAATTTGGATATCTTCATATCCTCTGTCCTTTAGCCTTTTTATGATGTTTCTTTTTTCTATTTCATAATCAGCATCCCGAGTGCAGGCTCTCCTTGCTCTTATAAATTCTCCCAGTGGGATAGCATTAAGTGTGTGTCTAGAGTGACTGCTTTCCGCTCTTAATAGTGTGTTCCCACTTAAAGGTTTTCGATATAAAGTGGTAATTACCTTGGATTGTGTGGCATCTCCCCTCAACAAAATATCCAAAAAAGGATTTTTTTCTTTATCAAACGCAAATGTGAAGCGTAAATTTTGTGCGTTAGAATTTAAGTAATTGACAAACTCCGGTATGGACGCCACATCGTGACCCCAAACAATTAAGAGGTCATCGATGTAGCGCACATACCAGAGTATACAGTGACTAAATGGGTTATTGGTGTCAAAAATCATATGTTGTTCCCACCATGACATATAAAGGTTGGCGATGGATGGAGAGGATGTTGCACCCATCGGTACCCCCACTAACTGTATATAATAGTCACTGTCGAATTTAAAATAATTTTGTTTTAGGAGGAAATCCACACTCTCCAAAAGAAACAATTTAAGTCCTTCCTCATATTGACTATACTTGTTGAGGTGATAATGTATAGCTGGTAATACTTGTTCTTGAGGGATGTTAGAATAAAGACTTTCTATGGCTAAACTTAACCATGTGTAGTTAGTGGACCATGTAAAGTCTTGAAATATTTGCAATACCATTTTGCTGTCCCTCAAATACCCTGGGGCGGTCTGGACAAGTGGTTGGAGGTATTTATCTACAAAATTGCTTAATCTTTCTGTAAAATTATTGCGACTCGACACAATTGGACGTATGCCTGGTGGAAATTGTTTTTTTATGTAGTTTGGGGATTCCATATTTATTACTACTTTTGCTGCTGTTTCAATTCCCTGTTTTTAAATGATGGGATGCATTTTACAGTGACTCCCAAAATATTCTAGTTTTGCCACTACTGTACATACTGTAATGCAATGTTATCTCTTTGTATTTTATTTAATGCATAAGTGCTTATACTCCAATACTTGCTATTTTTATGTTTGTTGGTATTAGCAGTATGAGGTTATTAATAGAGCTGCCAGTGGGAAGTGTGTCAGTGTGTGGTTGAAGTCACGTGTCAGAGAAATATCTTAAAATCAGGTTTGTTTTCGTAGGCCCCAATGAGCTGGTATTGCATATGCAATAGTCTGTATCTTTGTTTAATATTGTAAAAAAAATACACATATAGGAGAAAAAAAAACACCTGGAATAAATGGGAGGAAAGCGGGGACCAAAAGAAAGACATATAAATACACATATGAGAGATAAAAAGCTTGGACCGCACATCCATATGCTATACATTGATCTACTGCCTCTAAGCAAAAATGTACAGAAATGAACATACATTTCTTAGTATACTTTTTGATTAAGCTGTATAAGCCCACTTGCCACTTCACAGTGACCTCTTTTAAGTGGGTCCCTACACTAATAGGGGTAGCACCGCATGTTGACTACTGTCAACACCAGTGGAGAGACTCAGTGGCCCATATATTCCCAATATTGGAAAGAAAATTACTAGAATGCCGGAGAAGTATTTAAACTAAGGACTGTGGGAGGGCAATTATAATACAGCAGGGGAAGTCACAGCAGATAGTGATAAGGGCCAAAGTAATATAACTGTGGGAGGAACTGAAGGAGGGGTAAGAGAAGTGAACAAGGACAAAATGATAAATGAAAAAAGATAAAAATAAAATTCAGTGCATGAAAAAACAATATTGTGTGGATAAAAAAAATTAATAGCGCGCAAGCAAAGCCTGCAGGATCAGTGCATAATACCAACTGTATATTAAAACTGGTTTCATGTGCTATCAGCTGGGACCAGAGTTTACTTCAGCCGTGGAATATTAACCTTTTAGATGACACAGTCAATAGTGACCGCAGCAGCTAAGGGAAAAGCAGAGGGAGAAAGCTACCTCTGTCTCCATTGGCACCCCTGTGGCATGATTGCATCGTGCCAATGGCTTTATTGGCAACCCGGGAGCCTAACAAAGGCTTCAGGGTTGCCTATGATGTCAACACGCTCGGCTATGCCCTTTGGGCACATAGTGATTGTCAGTTGTCAATACATAGCAGTACACTAATGTACTGCTATGTATTGTACGAGCGATCTAAAGATCGCCTTGTCAAGTCCCCTATAATGATAAGTAAAAAAATTCAAACTGTAAAAAGAAAAGTGAAAATAAGTAAAATACACAAACACACAAAAAAATTAAAGTAAAACAGATCCACCATAATTTTCCAATTGCAAACCAACCCTCCTAAATAGATCAAAAATAAAAAAGTACACATACAGATGAAACCAGACGTTTACATACCCATTATAAAAAGACACATGTATGTTTTTCTCACTATCTGACATGAAATCAGAATAGACCTTACCCATCTTAGGTCTATTAGGATTACCAAAATTATTTATATTTGCCAAATGCCAGAATAATAAGAAATAAATTTTAAGCCATTTTTATTATTTTCTGCAAAGTCAAAAGTTTACATACATTTCATTAGTATTAGCATTGCCCTTAAACTATATGACTTGGGTCAAATGTTTTGGCTATCCTTCCATAAGTTTCTCACAAAAATTGGAAGGAATTTTGGCCCATTCCTTCTGACAGAACTAGTGTAACTGAGCCATGTTTGTAGGTCTCCTTGCTCACATCTGCCTTTCAGTTTTGCCCATAAATTTGTAATAGGATTGAGATCAGGACTTTGTGATGGCCACTCCAAAAGATTGATTTGGTTATCCTTAATCCACTTTGTAACCAGTTTGGCAGTAAGCTTCGGTCATTGTCCATTTGGAAGACCCATTTCCACCAAGTTTTAGCTTCCTGGCTGATGTATTGAGATGTTGCTTCAGTATTGCTACATAGTCTTCTTTCTTCATGATGCTATCTATTTTGTTAAGTGAACCAGTCCCTCCTGCAGCAAAACAACCCCACAACATGATGCTGCCACCCCCATGTTTCACAGTCAGGATGGCGTTCTTAGGCTTCTAAGCTTCTCCCTTTTTCCACCAAATGTAACAATGGTCATTATGGCCAAACAGTTAAATTTTTGCTTTTTCAGACCACAGGACATGTCTCCAAAAATGTAGGTCTTTGTACCTGTGTGCATTTGCAAACATTAATCTGACTTTAATATGTTTCTTTCAGAGTAATTTCTTCTTCCTGATAGAGTGGCCTTTCAGCCCATGTTGATACAGTACTCATTTTACTGTTGATAATGACACAACTTACCAGCTTCTGCCAGCATCTTCACAAGGTCATTTGCTTTTGTTCTTTGGTTGATATGCACATGTTGGGCCAAAGTATGTTCATCTCTGAGACACACAACCCATCTCCTTCCTGAGTGGCATGATGGCTGGACATTTCCATTTTGTTTGTACTTGCATATAATTGTTTGTATAGATGAACGAGGCACCTTCAGGTATCTGAAAATTGCACCCAAAAATACTGGTGCAAGTCCACAATTCTCTTCCTGATCTCTTAGCTGATTTCTTTAGACTTCCCCATGATGTTACAAACAGAAACAGTGTGTTTCTGGTGTGCATTAAAATACATACACAGTTGTGTCTCTAGTTAATTCAGATTTTTCTTTTTGCTTCCACAGACATGACATCATCATATGGACTGTCCCAAATTGTTTAAAAGCATAGTAATCCTAGTGTATATAAACTTTTGACTTTGCAGAAAGTAATAAAAATGCATTTTAAAAATGTTCTCTCTCTAATTATTCTGGCATTTGTCAAGCATAAATAATTCTGGTAATCTGAATTGACCTAAAACAAGTAAGGTTTATTCTGATTTCATGTCTGATAGTGAAAAAAACATGCATATGTGTCTTTTTATATAGTGTATGTAAACTTCTGGTTTCAACTGTATATGGTATCACCGAATAAGTAAAGATCTAGGCTATAAATCTGTAACGTTATTTAACCCCCACAATTAACACCATAAAGAAAAGAAAAATGACAGAATTGATCTTTGTTTATCCCACAGGACATTAAAAAATCCTTTCTTTTTTTCTTGTGCTACAACATAAAAAACTATATATATTTGGTATCACATTAATCATATCAACCCTCGTGGTAAAATATACAAGTTATTTATACTACAGGGTGACTGCTGTAAAAAAATAAATATAAAAGACACTACCAGGATTACTGTATTTTCTGCACCCTGCCTCTCAAAAAATGGATTTAAAGGCAATCATGTCCCCGCAAAAAAATACCAATAAAAACATCAACTCATCCTGTACAAAAAAAGTCCCTTCACAGCTCCATACACAGAAAAAGAAAAAACTTATGGGTCTCAGAATATGATGATGTAAAAATAGGTTTTCTTTTTTAAAAAAAGTGTTTTGTTTCTGTAAAAACAAGAAAATATAAAAACAAAATGTATAAATTGGGTATCACTGTAATTGTGTTGACATGCTGAGTAAAATTAGCATGTCATTTACACCGCACAGTGACTGCTGTAAAGAATAAAAATAAAAAAAAACACTACAAGATTTCTGCATTTTGTTCATCCTGCCTCCCAAAATTATGTGTAAAGAGATCAAGGTATCATATGACCCCCAAAATGATACCAATAAAGACATCAACCTACAGAAAACAAGCCATCAATCAGATCAATATACAGAAAAAGAAAAAAGTTATAGCTGTCAGATGCAATTTTTTTTACAAATGCCTTTCTATTGTGTAAAAGTAGTAAAACATAAAAAAACAAGAAAATGTATATTGTTGTAATTGTATCGACCCACGTAGTAAAGTTATTGAGTAATTTATATTATACGGCAGACACTGCAAAATAAAACCTAAAAAAACAGTGATGGAATTGCTGGGTTTGTGTTATCCATTTTTATAGCTGAATGCAAAAAAAAACAAAAAAAACTATGAAACATGTATGGGACAAAACTGCACAATACATTCCGACATGAGTTCCCTGAAACCAAAATGGGGCAACGTGTGAAAGGTTTCACCTTGTACTTTTAGGGCTTTGCAAATGCTACATAGCAACTGTCAGGAAAAGCCTGCACCCACTCAAGGGTCGACGGGAGTGCGAGAGGATACCCCACTCACCTACAACCCTGAATAGCTGGGAGAGTTCTGTTTACAGAGTCAATGTTACATTGCGTTTTCTTGGTAGCATCTCCTGTGTAGATAATAGATAGAAATTGAAAATCTGCAAAAAAAAAGGGAAATTTTTAAATTTCACCTCCACTATGCTTTAATTTCTGTGAAACACCTATAGGGTTATCAAACATCCTAAATGATGTTTTGAATATTTTAAGGGGTGAAGTTTTTTAGATTGAGTCATTTATGAGAGAGCCTAACATGCAGACCCAACAAAGCCATGTCAGAATTGTATTGCTCCCTAAAAAAACTGCTGAAAATTTTCTTGAAAATGTAAAAGATTGCTTCTAAATTTCTAAGCCATCTACTGTCATAAAATATTAAAAAGACAATTAAAAAGATGATTCCAATGTGCAGTAGACATATAATAGATGATAATTATAAACTAATTTGTTTGATGTAACGATCCATCTTACAAGCAGAATTTTTTGAAGTTTGAAAATAGAAAATTTTTCAAAATTTCCCAACATTTTGATGTTTTTCACAAATAAACAAGGACTATATCGACCACAATTATTATCAATTAAAGCACAAGATGTTAAAAGAAAACAATTTCTTAATCACATGGATAGGGGCAACCAATAAAAGATATTCCCACCAAAAGTGACAAACGTCAGATTTTAAAAATTGTGTTCCGTCAGAAAAGTCAAAACTGACTGCATCAGTTTTATTTGTCATGCTAGAACTGATAGACCATGTGATGAACCGACTTGTTGACTCCAATATTTTGCCTGGATGTCTACCTCTTGGCTTTGGAATTGATGGACAGACTTAATTGTTTGATTGCAGTGAGGAAAAATTGATTATTTGGAGCCCCTGTTCTGCTGATTGGTGGGGCTCCCCACTTTGAGATCCATTACAAATAGATATTTATCACCTATCGTATGCTATTTATAAACCGCTTAAACTTCAAAGTTGCCCCTGCTATTTATAAACCGCTTAAACTTCAAAGTTCCCCCTGGTGGCTCCTGTAGGCAGTCCAAATTGTATGATTTATTTTAACATTTCATTTGAAGCTCTCTATATAAAAAATGACCGCTCTTGTTTCTAGGAAGATAAATTATGACATTAATCTGAACATAATTTTAGTTTTATTCAGATTAAACTGTTAAAACAGAATAATGTTTAAGGCTAGAGATTTACATTTAAAATTTACCCCGTTCAATTACTTTTAATTGAATGTTCACGTGTCATTTGATAAAACTGATTTTTTGTTGTTTTAGTTTGACATGAAAAAAAAAGTGATAAGAAATAGCTACATAGTTAAGTAAATTACAAAGTTGTATCCAATATGTTTTAGAGCAATCACTCTGTAATAAGTTGAACTCTTGGTATTCTTCTTGGTAAATTTTGTGTATGGAAACTTTACATTTTTCTGACATTCATCATATTTCTACCAAGTTACAAATGAATACCTTTGACAGACAAATTGTATCTTGTTTTTCAAGTGATATGAACTGTCTAGAGATTTCGTATACTTTCATCAGAAGAGTACAGACTTATAAAGCAGAAGGTTGCAGAAAAATGTATAATTTATTTGACTTTTTATTCTTTAGAGGGCATCCTGCTAAAAGCAATAGAACAATGTTATACAGTGCTAAGATCATATATTGCATTGCCATTGACTATATTCTTATATAGCTGAAATATTTTTGATAATGCTGTACAGTAGGAAGAAGCAAAATGCACAAAAGAGTTATAAAAAATTAAACAGATACTGATTGTGACAAAATTTTACTGTCAAACTTTATCATATTTGAATGCATGTCTATGTGCATTGTTAAAGTTTAGGAAATTTCATCAATCCCTTAAAGGGAATCTGTCGCCAATTTTTTTTTTTTTTTTACTTATTAAATCAAGACCCTGATCCACATTCTTTTCCTCTCAGTCGTTTTTATTTCCTGATTGTAGATTTCTCAATTTGGCTGTCTATATATGATTGTGGGGAAGACATTCTTGCTTGCACTGCTTTAACAGCAGTCATAGAGATACTTTACAGTAGCTTCATGCACATAGGATATTTAAGACAGTTTCTGTCCCACAGACGACTATAGGAGAGTTTTCACTGTGAAGGGAGGGGAGAGAGGGAGCTGTGACCATCTCCTCTTGTGACTGGTGGATTCTGTGTTACCTGTACACAATTTGTGTCTCCTTTCAGCTTGACCCTGCTTTTACTGATAATGAGCACACTGCTGACAAGCTCTCTAAACAGAACAGGAAGTGTCAGACGATTATTAGGCTTAGTGGCCAAAGTGAAAACTGCAGGACTTAAGGATTATTAAAAAAATACTGAAAGTGATAAGAGAATAAAAAAAAAAACATAACCAAAAATTCCTAAAACTATATTTAACATAACAATGTGAGTTAAACAATAAGTCATTTTTTCATGCCACATTCTCTTTAAGGAACGAGCATTTTTTTGGCTGATGTTTTTTCCTCCTTGCCTTCCAAGACCCATAACTTTTTTTTATTTTTCCATCACCATAGACATATGGGGGCTTTTATTTTGTGGGACATGATGTACTTTCTAATGGTGTCCTTCACCATTCCATAGAATATACTGGGAAACCACAAAAAATTGGTCAAAGTGGGTCAAAAAATGAAAAAAAATCTTACTTGTGCCATGTTTGCAGGCTTTATTTACTGCATTCACTCTCTGGTATAATTTATATTTTCTCTATATTCTGCAGTTTGATAGGATTCCAGTAATACCAAATATGCAGGGTTTGCATTATGCTATAGTACCGTAAAAAAATCAAAACATTTTCTATTTTTGAAATGTGCGTCGCAGTTAGAGATGGGCGAATCGATTCTAATGAAGTGGAATTTGTTTAAAATTTCAGGAAAACTTCGGTTCTGAACGAAGTCGAACTTTGGGGTACTTCGGGTGAACGAAGCGTGCTTTTTTAATTGATAACATGGCTGCGAGCACATGGCGTTACATGGGGCAAAGAACTCTGGGAAGAAGAAGGGCATAGCCTGCATGACATGTGCACAGATGAAGCCAATCAGAGACCGGCAGGATTCTGTGACGTCACCGCACTATATAAATCCAGGCGCGACGCTGGGAGCTCACACTCCTCTCACTGTACTGATCAGGGAAGGTGCTGCTGCAGCTGATTGTGATAGCTCTTACTGAAGAACTGATTTTTATACACCGATTTTTGTGGGGTGTCTCAGCTTGTCTCAGAGACTGCTTCTCTTAATGTTCTATTTCAGATTTTTTGGGGTATTGGATCTGAAGTCCAGTGTGCGTCCACTGCAGCTGCATATACATTTTAATGCTATCTGCTCACAGCACTTTGACTATGCAAGGGGGATCTAAGCCTGTTCCTGATGTATTCATTTAAAAAAACAGCGTTTTTACAATATAAATACCACTTCATTTTTGGCTGCTCAATTCTTTTGCGCAATTTACATCCAGGGGTTAATTAAGCGTTGTTTTGCTGCTGTGCTGACTCCAAGAAACCGTCTTTTTCACCGCCAAAAAATACATTTTTCATGTAGCATAATTCACTAGCGAAGGTTAATGACAATTTTTTCTCTTGTTGTGTAGCATAAAAAACACGCCATTGTAACACGCTACAAAGCTAGTAGTTTGTGGTTGCTCAATTCTTTTGCGCAATTTACATCCAGGGGTTAATTAAGCGTTGTTTTTCTGCTGTGGTGACAAAAATAAACCGTCTTTTTCACCGCCAAAAAATAAATTTTTCCTGTAGCATAATTCACAAGCGAAGGTTAATTACAATTTTTTTCTCTTGTTGTGTAGCATAAAAAAAAAACGCCATTGTAACACGCTACAAAGCTAGTAGTTTGTGGTTGCTCAATTGCTTGGCGCAATTTACATCCAAGGGTTAATTAAGCGTTGTTTTTCTGCTGTGGTGACTCCAAGAAACCGTCTTTTTCACCGCCAAAAAATAAATTTTTCCTGTAGCATAATTCACAAGCGAAGGTTAATTACAATTTTTTCTCTTGTTGTGTAGCGTAAAAAACACGCCATTGTAACACGCTACAAAGCTAGTAGTTTGTGGTTGCTCAATTGTTTGGCGCAATTTACATCCAAGGGTTAACTAAGTATTTTTCTGCAGTTGTACTCAGTAAAAGAAACTTTCTTTTTCACCGCCACAGAAGAAATTCTGTAGCATAATTCATATCCGAAGTTTAATTAAGCCTGTTTGTGCTTTTATATTCAGTAAAATACACAGAGTTTTTAAACGGCACATACAAGTCAATTTTTCCTGCCCATTTGTGGAGCGCAATTTATATCCAAGGGTTACCCAAGCTTGTTAGTGGGTTCATTTGGAGTCAAATACAGGGTGTGTATTTATCATATACAGATATCTTCATCAAACAGTGTCTGTACATTTTAGAACAAACAGTATGTCAGACAGAGAGGTGGCAGGCTCTTCACCTGCGAGTGGCAGTGGCACAAACATTCCTGGAGCAGGCCCAGGTCGCAGCACAGCAAGGGGACATCGCAGCAGGGGTCACTCGGTGAGGCCGCAACTGCCGCTGTCATCTAGCGGCCGTGTGCTGACTAGCAACCCAAGGCTTCTTGATTGGTTGACTAGGTCATCCACTTCCTCCCAGATGACATCTGAAAACCTCAGCCAAGAGTCGGTGGGAACCTCAGTCACAACCCTTAGTTGGCATGGCCCGGGAGTGGGTCAGCGGCCCTCACCCATCCTCAACCCGCCTCTGTCCCATCTGGTTCCCTCAGCCAGATATCTACTATGTGGTCTGGGCTCAGCGCCACTATATAGCGAGGATGAACAATTTGAGGAGGGCAGTCAGCAGCTACTTGGCAGCGAAGAAATGGGGCCAATATCCCCTGCTTCTTGCAGTAGGCGGCAAAGTATAGATGTGGAGAGTGGCATGGGAGGTCATGTTGTGAGGGGTCAACCTCTGCATACCAAGAAGGGTGATGAGGACAGCAGTGACGATGAAACACAAATTGATGATGATGTAGCCGACTGCACTTGGGAGCCGGGTGAAGCAAGTGCTTCATCATCGTCAGGAGAAGAGGGCGTCAGCTTCTGCATCAGGCAGCGGGGCAGCCAGCAAGTGGGTTGTGTGGCCGTGAGTCAGCAGGGTAGCAGCAGTGTGAGGTCGGGAGCCAAGCGGCCATGGGGTAGAAAACTCGCTTCGCAGGTCCAAGAAGGTAGCGGCACAGGGTCAGGAGGTACGGCGGCAGTAGTCATCAGTGCGGAGCATTGGGGGTAAAATCAGTACCGGCGTGTGGATTCTTTCTAAGACCCGGAACCCGAATATGGGTTATGTAGAATCTGGGGCAAAAAGGAAGCGTGGCCGGGGAGCAAACGTTGGCACCACGGCCCGCGTCAACACTGCGCGTCACCATCCGGTACCCGGAGGAAAAAAGTGGCTCAATGGGGTGGGCCCTCCGCCGCCGCGCAACAGCGCAGTCAGTGGCACGATGCCATTGCAGCCCGTCAAGGCTTCCACCTCTCAGAGGGAGGTTTTTTTCTTTGAATCATCTCCCCGGTCCAGATTCCTGCTCCTCGCTAACCCTGGGCCAGCAGTCGTTCGTGAGGCGATTGCAAAAAATAAACAGTTGGTCAACCCTCCCAAGTGCACAGCTGACCCTTTTCCTTCCAAGTTTTGGTATGCGTCCCTCCCTTTTCCCAAAGGTGGGCTCTGCACCATTTAGAAACTAAGGCTTGTCGAGCCCAGTGGAGGTTCCAAGCCGTAATTTTTTTTTCCCAAAAAAGGGGGTTCCGCACTTCATAAATATTGAAAAGAAATGGGGCCCTCCTTAGCTTTTTCGGGGTTTTTCCCAAAGGTGCCGGCGCCCCGGACGTTGGACTGTAACTACGGTCAGGCCATACATGCCCTTTACTGCCCATGGGTAAATGTGTTCCTCCCCGGTAAACCATAATTGGGAAAGGGAGCCCCGTTTTTCCCCTCACATTGTCAAACTGGTCTCTGCCCCAATGTCCGCCTCCTCCTCCTCCCAACCACCTTTCCCAGCCTCCACAAGTTGCCCCATCTACCCTGTGTAGGGCACGCGTGTCACGCAGTTTACCCTGGCTTGCCTCGGCGACGAAGTACACAGGGGAGGAACTGCTCCCGTCATGCAGCAAAAAATCGATGTGTGGCTTTTCCGCGCCAATGAAAATTTCGGACCATGGTGCGGACAAGGGGAGGAACATGGTGTCCGGCCTGCACCAGGGGGATGGTCCATGCGCCCTGCTTGGCGCAGTGTTCAATGGTTGTAAAAAATTTCCTAAAGTCTTCCCGTCTTAAGAGTTTAAAAAGGGCCAGGAAATGTGCATGCATTCACCCTTTTCTAAAAGCCGGAACACTTTCCTCGAGTTTCGGGGCAGAAGGGCCCTCCCCCAACCCCTTGATTGTGAGTTTCCCCTTTGGGAAATTTCCAGCCTGACTGTTGGCCCCACTGTTGAACGAAAAAGGGCCCATTAAGATTTTTTGATGACCAGGCGGGACAGTACCCCCCTTGTACTTTGTGTCATGCAGTCGCAGTTTTATCCGTGCCCGCGTTTGTGGGCCATTCGGGGGGGATGTTTTTTTCCTCTGGTTTTTTTTTTTTTGTTATGTCCTGGAACAGATGCTAAAAAAATTGTCTGGGCAGGGGACTGGAGACGGGGGGATAACTCGCCCCACAGAGTCCGGTGGGGACTGAAAGGGAGGGGGGAAAAGGAGGAGGACTTGGAGCAGAAGCATTGTCTGGTAAAATGGTGGATTTTCCCCCAGGGACAAGAGAGGAGGGCAGGGCAGCGGGAAAGTAGTGGAGATGAGGAGCGAGGCAGTGACCCCAAGCACGTGGAGTATACGTGGGATGGAGGAGGGAGCCCCCCGGAGTCACTTGGCGATGGCCCCAGCTGCTGATTTTTCCTGGCTAGTGCAGCCGAATAGTCGCATCCGGGAGGGGATAACTTCTGGCTTCCCCCTATTGGCCTCGCTACCGGTCCAAAATTTGGGGCCTTTTTCCCCGCTATGAGAGGGGGGACAACCAAATACTATAGGGAAATCCTCCAGCAGTTGGCCGCTGCCTTTTTGGGGCATCGTCCTCCTTGAAGGTTGACCGGGGGGGGGGTTTTAGCACTCAAGTACTATGCCCCGGCTGCTGGAAGAAAGGGGGGTGGTCGGAGCAGACCCGCTCCTCAGCAGCAATAAGTCTGTAGTCATGATGAGCAGCTTCTTTACCCGCCTAGTGTGGAGGGCAGTCGCAAAACAGCAGCAGCTCAGTCAGGACCTGGTGCAGTCCCTGAACCAAAGGGCGTGGGCTACTTTGTCGCCACTCTGCCACCCCAGTTAAGGTGATCCGCTGGACTACTGGGCAGCCAAAAACCTGGGATGTGTTGGCCGCAACCTGCCTACATGTTTGCAGTGGAGAAGCTGTCTGCCCGGCCTGTAGTGTTGGAATCAGAGCGGGGTTCAGTGCGGCGGGGGCCATATTTACCCCAAGGAGAACCTGTTGTCCAAGGAAATGCTGCGAACGACTGTCTCTTTGTCAAGATTAATCAGCGTTGGATCGGCCAGGATTTCCACACACCAATGCCTTAGGTGTCAGACTGTACATCAGCACATGACGCCTCCACCAAACTGTTGTGAAATTGAGTAAGGGCTCAAATCTACCGCTGCCTCCAGCATATTTCTGATGCCGCCCTCCGCTGATGCCACACATTGCTGACAGTTTCTCCATATGCCTCCAACCATCTTACCTGGGACTTGGCCCAATTGCCACCCACCTCCACACTCTGTCATTGTGCCACTGCTCTGACATCATGCTGCTGTTGTTGCTGGTGCCTTGACACTCCAAAAAAAAAAAAAAAACATGTGTCATTGTGCCAATCTTGACCTCATGACGGTTGCTCCTTGCTCCGTCACCTCCAGTCTCTGTCTTTGTGCCTCTCTGTGGCCCTACTACTGTTTTGCCACCTCCAGTAATATCATTGGCAACTGTCTGACCTTCATGCGCTGCTGCATGACTTACACTCTGGTTCTTTGTTGCATATCTGTCTGACCTCATGCTGCTGTTGTTGCTTGGTTGCCATGACATTCCACACTCGTGTCACTGTGGCCACTCTACTGACCCTCTGCTGTTGCTCCTGCCGCCGTCACCCTCCTTCTATGTCATTGTGACACTCTTAGTGACCTACTAGTGTTGACACCTCCAGGATTGGCATAATGCCAATGTTGACTCATGATGCTGGATGCCTGTTTCCTACACACGGTGTCATTGTGCCACGTCTGACCTAATGCTGTGCCAACGGTTCCTCCACTCTGTCATTGTGCCACCCAAGTGGACTTACTCAGTTTTTGGTACTCCGAATCGTCTATTGTTGACACTGTCCTGTCCTCTTGCCGCTGCCGCCGTTCACCTCCACTCTCTGTCATTGTGCCACTCTGTGGCCTAATACTGTTTTGCTCCTACAGAATGTCGTCTGTGCACACTGTCTGAACTATGATGCTGCTGCCGTGACCTACACCACTGTTGTCATTGTGCCACTGCTGACCTCTGCTGATGTGTGGATGCTGCCGTGACCTACACACTGTCACGGGTGGGACCGCAACCCCGTCCCGGGGTCGCGGGCACACCCGTTGGTCCCGCACGAGCGCTCCGCCGCCGCACTGTCGGGCGTGGGCACGCTTCCCCCGGCAGGCCAGTCACCTTATTACTTACCGGCTGCGCTCCTGTCTCCTGCTTACAGCTCCAGGCGCGCGCGTTCCCGACATCTAGGAGGTGAGCGGTGAGGCTCTGTGAAATTTAAAGCGGGCCAGTGCATCGGTAATTAGCTATTGCCGGTTCCCTGCCCTTTTTTTAGCCGTGCACCTTCTGGGCTGTTGCCGGATCTTTAGTGCCATTAGCTATGAGAAAGTGTTACAACCTTGTTTCTGATTTACCGTTTGTACCGTTCCATTAACTTTCCGTTTCTCGAACGCATCTTTGCCGCTGTCCTGGCCATACTGCCGGTCCACGACCACGGACCCATTGCCGCCTGCCTGACCTTCTGCCTGTCCCCGACTTACGAGCCTGCCCTGACGATTCTGCAACCACGCTATTACTTTGGCTGCCAACGCAAGCAAAGTCACGTCAGGGGTAACGCATGTTAGACTCCCGCCGCAGGCATGTCCATCCCGCTTTGCGGAGGGCTCTGGTGAAAACCGGGGGTCCCTACTTGAGTCTGTTCCCTGGAGTTTGCTTATTTTTTTTTTTCGCCAGCGCTTTAGTCGGTCCAGTTGGATCCACTCTCTACGTCTGGGTTACGTGACTGTAGGATCTGGCCATGGATCCGCCATGGTGCCTCTGCTGTCGACGATGACCTCACCGAACATTGTGGCCAGCGAGTAGCAAAAGGTCGCTCAAGCACTGCAGCAAACTCAGCCATTCTCTCCGCCATTGATGCCCGCAGATCCTGGCCGCCCTGCAGACAGCAACCAGCTCCCGCTGCTCCTCACGGGTTCCGGCTCGGACGTGGTCACGGCCCGTTCTGTCTATGCCGGTCCAAATTCGCAGGGGGACTCCAGGCTGCAGGGGGCTTTATACCAATGCCTCCCTGCACTATCGAATTTTTGGTATACAAATTTCTACGAACGTCTAAGGTGGCGTTCGTATCGGCCTGCTCTTCGGGATAAGCCCTGGCTGGGCTTATCCCCTCTGGGACAGGGTCGATGCGGTCACTGCAACCTCGGCTACCTTCCTCTCCGAGTTCAGGGTGTATTCGAGGAACCGTCCGGGCTTCTTTCTGCGAGGACTGCCTTCCTAAACATGTGCCTAGGGGATTCATCCGTAGCTACTATGCCGTACGTTTCGCACTTGGCTTCCGTGTATCTGGAATGAAGCGGCGTTGACTGCCACCTTCAAGAAGGGCCTCTTCCCAGCCACGGTCAAGGATTGCCTATCTGCACGGAATTCTCCCGTCTTCCTTGAGTTACATTATCTCCATGGCCATCGGATTGACATCCGTTTCGGAACGCCTGGATGACTACGGCAGTATCGGGAACAGGCATAGACCCCGCCGTATATCCCTCGTTGGCTCCAGTATTTCAAAGGGCCGCCTGCAGGTTGCCTCTTCACCTGCCGCCATGGAAGCCATGGAAGTGGTAGAGCCCAATGTCTACAACGGAGCTATCCAGGAAGACGTGAGGAGAATTCTTTGTCTGTTACTGCGGCCAGTGCAGACCATTTCGCAGATCCGCCCACGCGCCCTCAGCGTCCGGGATACGGGGTGCAAACTTGGGTAGTAAGGCGTGGCCGTCCCTAGGTGGGAGAAATGCCCTCTCTCGCTGACATGCCTATGATCGTCGGCACTGGGCCTGGTTTCCCAGTTTCACGTACTGCTTTCCTGGGGATTCTGGGTCTGCTGGAGAAATTTCTTGACGCTGCCTGGTGTCCCAGCATATCGCTCGGTGATCCGCCTGGAGGAAAGCCTACTAATCTCTCTGTCAGTGCGTGAGATTCTCAAAGGTTCCAAATTCGGTTACGGACTGTGTCCTCTGGTCCTAAAGTAGGGGTACTGATCAAGGAGGAATGCATTCTATCGTACTACCCGTTCCTCATCGTCCATTCTCTGGGTCTCCGTGGTTGCAAACGCCATAGCTTCCCCGTGATCGTCTGGCAGACGGGCGAAGACCTGAGTGGGGTTCGGACGTGTCAGTTTCGGGTTTGGGTGGAAACCTCGCCCGGTGCTTACCGCTTCTCCTGGGTCGTCTAGTATCTGACGGGCCTCCTTCCTGCACCTTACATGCCTTCGCAGTCGTTCTTCCTCCGAGAGCAAGCTGAGACGTTGCTCACCATCGCCCTATGGACTGTCTATTGATCTGTGCCCGAGGTCGTTCCTCCCCGTGGCAGGGTTTACCCCCTGTCGGTACCTGAGACCTTGTCTTTGTCTACATATATCATGAGATTCTCCCAGATATGGGTTCATCCACAAGTCATACTCTACAGTGGCGGGCCGGGTGGTTATTTTTCATAGCTAGTGAGGACAAGCACTCTAAGTCCTTGCATTGTCTATCGATGGCATCATTTAGAATCTCGGTAAAGATATAGAACAGCGTATCCTCTGCCCCTATCTCGCGGCTTTTTGACCGGCCTACGTGGGTGCCAAGTTCTTACTAAAATGGACCTGCGAGGGGCCTATAACCTCATAAGGATTACGTGAGGGCGATGAAGGGAAGTCCGCTTTCATCACCCGCGACGGTACTTCGAGGTATCTGGTATGCCCTTCGGGCCTATTGCAATGCGTGGGCGTCTTCCAAGAATTCGTTAATGTCATCTTCGGGAATTGCCTGGACACTGTGCGTGGTTGAGTATCTAGACGACATTCTGGTGTTCTCCGCCGAACTTTGAGTACCATCAACGTTCTCGTAGACAAGTACTAAGGTAATAAGGGCCACCATACCCGCCTTTATGCCAAATCTTAGGTATTGCTGTGTTTCTTCAGCAGAGTCTACCCATTACCTCGGCTTTTTCATTTACGGACAAGGGCCTGACAGATGGATTCCACTAAGTTGTCTGCCGTCCTTCTGTGGCAGCACCCCGTGGGTCTACGAGCCATAAAAAGATTCCTGGGGTTCGCAACTATTTTAGGCAATTTATATTCACATTTCTCCTCGCTGGGCATCTCCCTTAGTGTGGCTTTGAACAAGAAGCAACGCCAATCCAAAATGCGCTCTGGCCACCTGCAGCAGAGGGTAGCCTTCTCATTAAGTTAAAGTTTGCCTTCGCCTGTTCTGCGAAGTATTACTCTACCGACCTGATACAGAAACAACCCATTTTTCCTCGAAGTCGACGCATCTCGGTGGGGGCCGGGGCTGTACTCTCCAGAAAGGACCCAAAGGCAAGACCATCACTTGACCGGTTTTTTTTCTAAAATGTATTTCCTCTGTGAAAGGTAATTTACTCTGGTATTCGCGACGGGAATTAACTGGCCAGCATGCTGGCTTGGAAGAGTGGCGGATCTCTTGGCGAGGGGCTGTCACCCAGTCAGCATTATAACAACCTAAAATCCTGCTTATCTCCGACGGCTCAACGCTTAAATCCACGCCTTGGCTAGTTGGTCTTTTCTTTTCCCGAGTTTAATTTTCTCATTCATTTTGCCTGCGGAACGAAATGTCAGGCCGACGCCCCTCTCCCAGTGCTTCGGATGTGACTGGGGACGAGTCCTCCCCACGGAACATTATCTATCAGAAGCTATCTTTTTGCAGCACCGGTTAGACCTACAAGCATTCCCACCGGCAAGTCATTCGTTCGTCAGCTCTCCGGAAGAAGATATTGTAATTGGTGTCATTGCTCCAGTATGGTGGGTCTACCCAGGGTGCAGAGGATCCTGTTCCCTCTTCTCTCATCTCTCGGTTTCTATGGTGGCGGCTAGCCCAGGTTGGTCGTGAGTGCGTGGAAGTCTGCGCTTCCTGTGCCAGGAACAAGTCTCTCGTCTCTTACCGGCAGGTTGATCCTTCATCATTCCTATACCTAGCTGTCCTTGGTCCCTTGTGGCATGGATTTTATCAAGGATCTCCCTCCTTCCTCTGGCCAACACATGATTTGGGTACGGTACAGACGGTTTTCAAAATTGTTCACTTCACTCCGCTGGCCGGGCCTGCCGCTCAGCCCCGAGCTTGCTAGTTATTTTTTAATACATATTTTTGGCTGCATGGCTTCCTCGGCACATAGTGTCGGCGCGGGCGTTCAATTGTCTCCAGATTCCTGGGCTCCCTCCTGCAACCAACTGCAATGAAATTGGACTTTTCTTCAGCCTCCTACCCCAGTAAATTGGGCAGGTTGAGAGAGTAACCAGACCCTAGGTTTGCTACCTTGGCCCTTTGTCTCCGCGGGCCGGATGGATTGGTTCCAGCTTTTGTCTAGGCGCCCGAGTTCTCCTATAACTAATTGGACTCGGCGTCTGCCGGAAGTGGCTCCTTTCTTTATGTCTACGGGCCGACATACCCGCCCACCTCTCCACCCTTTCTGTGTCCTCCGTGGTCCTGCACTTGCAGGAGACTGGTACAGGACCTGACTGCTATCTGGAAAACAGCAGCCCCAATCTCTACTCCTGGCTTCCAGCCCGCACCAAGGCACAAGCCGACAAAAGCGAAGGACCTTCGCCAACCCTCTCGCCAGGTGACAAGGTGTGGTTGTCGGTAAAATATATACGTTTCAAGGTTCCCAGCTATAACTGGGTGCCGGGTCCATTCGAGGTGCTTTAGGCGCATTCATCCTGTGGCATACAAGCTCCACCTTCCTCCATCTATGTGAGGACCCGTTCTCGTTCCATGTATCGCTTCTAAAACCGGGTCCTCCTTAATCGCTTCTATTGGGTACTTTGTACTCCCCATCCTGTGGCCAATGCACCATGTCTTTACAGTAAAGGAGATTCCTTGATAGTGAAAGAGATGGAAAAGAGGGGGGGGGAATCGGTTTTTTCACATGACTGGAAGGGTTCGGGCCCGGAGACCGAAGAGAGGTCTGGGAGCCAGAAAAACATTATTCTGGATCGTTAACATCATTCAGAGGGTTCCTCCAGGCCAGAGTGGGGGGGCCGAAGGGGGGGGGGGTACTGTCAGTTGGGCCAGCGTCTCCCACGTCCCGGGTCGCGGGCCAACACCCGTGGTCCCCGCACGAGCGGCACCGCCGCCCGCATGTGAGGGGTGGGCACGCTACCAGGCAGCGGTCTCCTTCTTACTTTATCCGCCCCGCGCTCCTGTCTTGCTCAGCCTCCCGCCTGCGAACATTCCCGGACTATGTGAAAGTTAAAGGGCTAGTGCACCGGTAATTGGCTATTGCGGTCACTGCCTTATTTAAGCCTGCCCCTTCATGGGTGTTGCCGGATCTTTAGTGCCATTTAGCCTACTGTGTAAGTCGTTCATACCTTGTTCTGATTTTTCCGTTGTGTTACCGTACATAGCTTCGTTCCCTTCGACCACGAATCTGTGCCGCCTGTCCTGACCTACTGCCGTGTCCAAGACCACGAACATTCCGCCTGCCACTGACCTTCTGCTGTCCCCGTACTTCGAGCCTGCTCCTGACGATTATGCACCACGCTATACTTGGCTGCCAGCGCAAGCAAAGGTCACGTTCACGGGTAACGACTGGTAGGACTCTCCGCGCAGCAAGTCCCATCCCGCTCTTGCCGCGGGCTCTGGGTGAAAACCGGGACCTACTTAGATTCTGTTCCCTGGCGTGGCTTACGCCATCGCTTGGGGCGGTCCAGTGGATCCTCTTCTACGTCCGGGTACGTGACACACACTGTGTCATTGTGCCACTGTCTGACCTCATGCTGCTGCTGTGGCTGCTGCCGTGACCTACACACTCTGTCATTGTGCCACTGTCTGACCTCATGCTGCTGCCGCCGTCACCTCCACTCTCTGTCATTGTGCCACTCTGTGGCCTACTACTGTTTTGCCACCTCCAGAATGTCATTGTGCCACTGTCTGACCTCATGCTGCTGCTGCCGTGACCTACACACTGTGTCATTGTGCCACTGTCTGACCTCATGCTGCTGCTGTGGCTGCTGCCCTGACCTACACACTCTGTCATTGTGCCACTGTCTGACCTCATGCTGCTGCTGTGGCTGCTGCCATGACCTACACACTGTGTCATTGTGCCACTCTGTGGCCTACTCCTTTTTTTTGCCACCTCTAGAATGTCATTGTGCCACTGTCTGACCTCATGCTGCTGCTGCTGTTGATGCCGTCAACTCCACACTGTGTCATTGTGCCACTCTGTGGCCTACTCCGGTTTTTGCCACCTCCAGAATGTCATTGTGCCACTCTCTGACCTCATGCTGCTGTGGCTGCCGCCGTCACCTCCACACTCTCTCACTGATGTTGCCACCTGAGCCCTCAGCTTGTTTTTTTCCAGCTGTCGCTGGCATGACTTTATCAGGCAACAGTCCTACTTTAGTTTTTGGTCAGTTTTGCCCTCTTAAGTGCCCAGGGAATTTTATAGTGAAGCGATTCTAAGAGCGGCGGCAGTCATGTGAGTGTTATACTAAAACACAACATTGTATGAAGACCAAACCAAGCTCCCTCTGCATATTTAAGCATGGCACAACGTTCTACAGCACCCTGCAGGCTCTGTGCAGCCTGGAAATAGCTGTTTTTTAACGTGATTCGTCCCGAAGTAATTCGGAACAAAGTTATTTTTTGTCAGGAAATTCGGCAAAGTGAGCGAACCGAATTTCGAGAAATTCGCCCATCTCTATTTGCAATAGAGTAAAAAAAGGCTGGAGCTTTGGTAATTTCAAGATTTTTGCCAGGAAAAGTATGTAAATTATTTTTTTCATGTCAAAGATGTCAACGCCTTTGGGTTTTAAAATTTAAAGGGGTCTTTTAAGGGGGGACATGTATAAAGTGCGGGCGGGGCCGCTTTTCCCCTATTTTTTGGCGAAATCTGCGCTGATTTATGTCGGGGCCCGGGGGGCGTCATAACCCCATGTAAAGCCGCCGCCCCTCGCCAGGGTTTTTAGGCGCAGGGGGACTTAGGGCAGTGCGGCGCTGCGCCGAGATTCGCCGCCCCGGGGGTAGTGCGGGCATCCTTGCGGGGAAAAACGCCGCGCCCTTTCCAGTGTGTTAGGCGCAGTTGGGGGCTGAGGGCAGTGCGGCGCTGGCCCAAGATCCGGGCCCGAGGAAAACATGACTGTGGGGGAAAAATTCCCCTGGCCTGCCAGTTGTGGGGGACGGCGGGGGGCATGGGGGCAGTGCGGGACTAGGGTCCGGGGGGGACGCGCCAAAAATTTTTGTTCCGTGGGGACAGGCTGGAAACAGCGAGAAATCATTTCCCATGTCGGTGCGGGTTGAATCAAAAATCGCCTTTATAAAGGCGTTTAAAAATTTTCAGAAAAAGAGCTAAACCTTTTAAAAAAAAAAAATCATAAAAAAAAATACTTTCCAAAATCCTAATTAAGAATTAGGATATGGAAATTGCGGGAAACGTAATTAAATTTTGAAAGCTTTCTCATTTTCGGCAAAAACGGCCCAACGAAAAAGGGCGAAATTGAACCCTTTAAAAAAATATGGAAACTTTTTGACCAAACGAATCAAAGGGGGACAGTTCAAATACAGTAAAAATGCAGAAAAGGCTGTTGGTTGAGCTAGCGGTGGCTTGGCTAGCTCAGCCAATCAGAATAGGAGCGACAAAGACCCATTAAAACCTATGGAGAACTATTGACCAATCAAATTCAAAGGCGGGACAGTTCAAAATACAGTAAAAATGCAGAATAGAGCTGATTGGTTGAGCTAGCGGGGGCTTGGCTATCCTAGCCAATCAGAGCGCGAGCTACTTCTTCCATTGTAGTCTATGGAGAGATCGGAGCCATGCAATCTCGGCTCTCAGCGCCGTGAGGCATGGAGTATGACTAAACAAATCATTTTTATTAAGTGTAAAATATTGTCTGAAAAGAGCTGAAACCTTCTATAAAACATACATTAACACAATCCCAAACGCCGCGTTTGTCGCCGAGACCGGCGCTACATAAGGAATTGCAAGAGCGAGAATTGCCGGGAAATACAGTAATTCAAATTGTTAAAGCTCTTCTCATTGGTCGGCATAAACCAGCCAATCAGAATAGGAGCGACAGTGTCCCATTAAAACCTATGGAGTACTATTGACCAATCAGAATAGGAGCGACAAAGACCCATTATATCCTATGGAGAAGTTTTGACCAATCAAAATCCAAGGCGGGACAGTTCAAAATACAGTAAAAATACAGAAAAGAGCTGATTGGCTGAGCTAGCGGGGGCTTGGCTATCCCAGCCAATCAGAGCGCGAGCTACTTCTCCCATTGTAGTCTATGGAGAGAGCGGTGCACTGAAAACTTGGCGCTTAGCGCTGTGCGGCATGAAGTATTAATAAAAAAAATCATTTTGATTAAGTGTAAAACATTATCACATAAAGAGCTAAAACCTTCTGTAAAAATAAATCAGTTAAAACCCCGAACAACGCGTTTGTTGCCGAGACCGGCGCTACATAAGGAATTGCAATAGAGAGAATTGCCGGGAAATACAGTAATTCAAATTGTTTAAGCTCTTCTCATTGGTCGGCATAAACCAGCCAATCAGAATAGGAGCGACAGTGTCCCATTAAAACCTATGGAGTACTATTGACCAATCAGAATAGGAGCGACAAAAAGCCATTATATCCTATGAAGAAGTTTTGACCAATCAAAATCCAAGGCGGGACAGTTCAAAATACAGTAAAAATACAGAAAAGAGCTGATTGGCTGAGCTAGCGGGGGCTTGGCTATCCCAGCCAATCAGAGCGCGAGCTACTTCTCCCATTGTAGTCTATGGAGAGAGCGGGGCACTGAAAACTTGGCGCTTAGCGCCGTGCGGCATGAAGTATTAATAAAAAAAATCATTTTGATTAAGTGTAAAACATTATCACATAAAGAGCTAAAACCTTCTGTAAAATAAATCAGTTAAAACCCCGAACAACGCGTTTGTTGCCGAGACCGGCGCTACATAGGGAATTGCAATAGAGAGAATCGCCGGGAAATACAGTAATTCAAATTGTTTAAGCTCTTCTGATTGGTCGGCATAAACAGCCAATCAGAATAGGAGCGACAGTGGCCATTATATCCTATGGAGGGAGAATTGACCAATCAGAATAGGAGCGACAGGGACCCATTATAATCTATGGAGAAAAATTGACCAATCATATTCAAAGGCGGGACAGTTCAAAATACAGTAAAAAGGCAGAAACGAGCTGATTGGTTGAGCTAGCGGGGGCTCGTCCAGCTTAGCCAATTAGAGCGCGAGCTACTTTCTCATAGAGTTCTATGGGGAAAAGAAATTCCGAGCGAACTCTGTGATTGGCTAAGTTAAAAGAGGCGCCGTTATTTGGACCAATGGGAGAGCGAGCGAAGCTCCTATGGGTTTTCTAATGCAATCTGAAATAAAACTGTACATGGCCGAAATCAAATTATAAGACTACAGAAGTTGTCCCGATGTGTATATAAAATGACTAATAATATTGGGGTAAAGAAAAAAAAAATTAACTCAACAAAATCCTTTTTTTTTCTTTCTTTTCGTTGCACCAATACTATTGATCCTTGGATAACTAAAATAAATAAATAAACATGATTTTGATTTTATTCTCCATAGGCTATAATGGGTCTTTGTCGCTCCTATTCTGATTGGCCGAGATAGCCAAGCCTCCGCTAACTCAACAGTCCTCTTTTCTGCTTTTACTGTTTTTTGAACTGTCCCGCTGTTGATTCTGATTGGTCAATCGTTTTCCATAGGTTTTAATGGTTCACTGTCGCTCCTATTCTGATTGGCCGGTTTATGCCGACAATGAGAATAGCTTCAGAATTTGAATTACTGTATTTCCCGGCAATTTCCAATATCCGATTTCTTGATATTGCACCGTTCTAGATTTTTGGAAAGTGATTTTATTTTTGAGGTTCAGCTCTTTTCTGACACTGTTTTCTGCCTTTATAAAGGCGATTTTTTTTGGATTCAAAACTCCTGCGCACAGAGCGGAGCGCCGAGATTTCTGTCGGGATCTTCTATCTGCTTCCTCGCATGTTCCGTACTTGCTTCACTTCGCCGCCGCCGGAGCATTTAGACCAAAATAAACTAGGTCTGACTGTCGGAGCTGGCGAGCGCTGCACTGCGCCTCGCTTTGCCGACTCGCGATCTTACATGCCTCTGAGTTTTCGAGCACGCAGCGTCCCGCCCCGGAATGCCTACACCACGCCCACACTGCGCCCATTTTACGCCCCTTCATGCGGGGCGCAGCTGAAAGTGGCGAACGCTGCACCTAACACTGCATCCCTGCGTCCGACAGGGGGATTCGGGCCGGGAGGCGCAGTATACGGCAAAAAACAGGCGTAAAGCCCGTTCATACATGTCGCCCTAAAAGTTTAAACACCTCCACCTTAGAGTATATGTATGAAAGAGCCTTGAGGGGTAATTAATCTTTTAGTCTTAACAATCTTTAAGTTTGTACTTTTGAGTATGTGTTTTATATTTTAAAGCAAATGCAATCCAATAAATCTAACAAATGTATTGTATATACATTTGTAAAGTAGAAAAAATAACAGCAACTATTTTAATTTGACTAAAGGGTCCTTTTTAGGTATTTTGAAATGTTGCAGAACATTGCTTTTTATAAGCAAAACATTGATTATTAATTATAATGAAGCTTATTTGGCACTCCATAATGACAGCTGTCAATAGACTGAAAAACAGCATGAGCTACAGATAAAAGAAACAGAAATGGATGAGAGCAATTTACTAGTATTATACATTTCAATATATATTCAGTGTGTGATTTTCGTTTAATCCTCTAACAGAAATTCTGAATCTCTTTACCAGCTTGAAACACTGATAGTAATTCCATTACTAGTGCTGTAGTCATCTCTTTATAATACCAGACACAATTACTGGATAGAGACCCATGCCAGCAGAATATAAATTATCTGGAGCATGAATCACTTAACACTAACAAAACATATAGTATAATCAAATTTTAAATGTATGCAAATTGAATTAAACATTTATATATTTCAGCACTAATATTTCTGCATTGGAATATCTATTTTGACAGAAAAATATGGCAGGCAGATTATTTAAATTTTCAGCCATTAAGTTTTAATAAAAATTGGTAAAAACCCTATGGACTATCCCTATGGGATTTTCTCATCATGTCAACCACTTGATAGATTTAAGCCAGAACTATGGTCAGTGACAGACTCCTTCATATCATTTTGATGAACCCTTATTTAGCCAAATGTGAGTCTGGATCTAAAAAAGGAAAAACAAAGTTTTCAGTTTTAGTTCTTCTTCATTCAGGCTCCTCTCTTCAATAAAAAATAAATAAATAAATAAATAAATAAATAAAACATAAAGAACAAACATAATTGCTAAGAATTCAATACAGTATTACACTGGTACAGAATCAAGAGTTCTATTAGTGGACTGACTACAAATACAACCAATAGTACAATTTTGTGTTCTAGGTAATGTATGTTGCAGACATCCATTCATTAATTATTATTATTATTATTATTATTATTTATTTTAAAGCGCCATTGATTCCAGGGCGCTGTACATTCGAGGGGGTTACATACACAACATAAGTCAAACGAGTACAGTGATAATTAATGAATGACAATTGGCTCGACAGAGGGAGAGAGGACCCGACCCGCGAGGGCTTACAATCTACAAGTGCTTGGTCTCATGTGGCCTTGTTTTTAGCCATTTTTAGAGAAATATATTTAGTACAACTGAAAAAACATATTTTCCATTTTACCAACACAAAAAAATTGTGTATTTATATCATATCCACAAGAACCTCATTAAAGTAGTGTAAAGTAGTATTCCCTTTCATAAAGTTGTGGCATATTACTAGGACATGCTATGACTTTATTATTGGTGGTTGAACTAACCTCTGGGACCCACAGCTTCATAATAAAATCAGCAAAAAGCCATCCTCTGTGCAGTGAAACTATAGCACATCTGCATCATCAGGTAGTCAAAAGTAAAACCATGCAGGAAACGATTGTGAAAAAGCAGCGCTGTTTTTTTTTTTTTTTTTAAATATAGCAAGATAATATTTCAAAGCACTGTATTGAGACTGTCATTATTCCCATTTGTCCCTGTCCCATTGGAGATCAAAGTCTAAATTCAAGTTTAATCCATTTGTATATTTTTGAAGTGTGGGGGAAATTGGATGAAACTCACATAAACATGGGGAGAACATACAAACTCTTTGAAGATGTTGTTCTTGGTAAGATTAGAACCCTAGTGGTGCAAGGCAACAGTGCTAATCACTGCACCACTATGCAAACCTTCATTTTCGGATTTAGATCCCAAAGGTTAGATTCCGACCAATCATAAACTAATGCATAGTTTAGCAAGATACTATCTGTTTATGAGATTAGATAAGCCTTGAAAAAGCTATCTTCTGGTAAAACATGTATCAAGATCTGACTGGTATGTGTTTTCCAGGCATGGTACTTTTTTGCACTTTTTTTTTATTTGGAATTTTGACCCTTTTTGCTGTTCTCTTTGTGACAATCACAATGATACATGTGCAACTTTAGTAGTAATCTGGAGTTGTGTCAAATTTAAAAAGTGACACATGATTGAAAATCTGATGACTGGACCAGCCACAAGCTTGTGTGTTTGTGTTTTTAATCATGTTGTTTTGTACATAAGCATGACTTATCATTACAATGTATGCTATATGTTTTTATGAGATCAATTAAGTTCTGTTGTTTTTTTACTTGTTAGTATTTATATCCTGCACTATTTTGATACATTAGGTTTAAGATTAACTTAAATTGAAAAATCTTTTATTATTTTTTTCTAGTAATCAGAATTTACCATCAAATGTGTGACTGACAGTAGCTGAATATTTACTTTAAACTTAAAACAGTCTTCATGTTCTAAAACAAAAACATGAAAAACAATATTAAACTACATTGGGTACATACTGTTCTAACCTATTTAGTCATATAGCTAACATATTTTAAAAAATAAGTAAGTAAACTACATTTAATATTTAAAACTTTTCAAAAAGATTAAACTTTGATTTCAGAAGTATTAATAGTGCAAAAAATAACTCAGAGAATTCAATACTGTGCAAATGTCAACCAAAAATTATGAAATGCTGCTTGTTAACTTTTGTTATAGATTAAATAAAATGAATATAGCTTTAACATTGCAAATCAATAATTTTACACTCCAAAATTTGTGGAATCTGGCTTTATAGCAACATCACTTTCTAATGTTATATAGGCCACCTTCATGCCAACCACAATAACACATCTAATACATAATTGTTTAGATTCCAATCTGGGAAACATAGAATCCCCATAAAAGAAATTAACAGCACTAAACCCAATAGGGAAAGATAAATGACCATGTATGCATAGCTTCCAAACCCTGAATCCAAAGGGCCTTTTAGTAAAGTGCAAAATGTAAATCAAGGAAGCAGCATCCAGACAGTAGTATGAAAACTATCAAACCATCTATATTCCACCATAAAGTGCAATGTCCTGGCTGTATGCACAGCCTTCGTCCAGCTTAGTGATAAAATAAAGGTGTGTGCTTTAAATACACAATACAATTAGTGCAAATGCCAATCAAGCGCAATATCCACAACATCATAATACACAGCAAATTCATAAAAAGTGTTCATACTGAATTTTAAAACCATTAAAATGCCTGCCGTGAATTATTCAATAAAATATTCTATAAAATAGCAGTATCGGTGTAAACAGCAGTCACATACAATTTACTGTCTCTCCTGGTAAACTGTGTATGCACCAGTGATCCAGACACCATGTGATTGAGAGAGACCAATCAGAAGTGCAGAGCAGCTGGGAGAAGAGCAGGGACAGCCAGACTTACCATACCTTCACTTTAAGGATACAAGCTTCAATACCAGTAAAATCTTAACCCATCATGGAAATAATAGCTATTGGGAGTGATAACAAACTAGTGTATTTCTCAAAAGGCTTAATCAAGCAGTATAGTAGTGCATTTGTTTGTCAGATTAAGAGTATAAGTAAAATGAACACAATTAAGGACAAGTTTGGCAAGCATAGATAATGCATAAGTGTCAGCATTGTCATTAATGATATAGGGGCAGATTTATCAATAGTGTCTTACTTTTAGAAGGTGTAAAGTTAGACTAGACAGTCTGGCGCAGGTTAGAATTGTCTAGTCTAAGTTTGTACCATCTTTAAGTTGGCTTACTTTTATGCCAGAATTTGGTTGCAGATTCTGGCGCATGTTTTGTTGCATTTAAGCCACGCCCCATTCCGCTAAAACCAAACCCCTTTTAGGAACCCAAGCCTCCTTTGTCGGACAGGGCACAGAAGCGCCTGAAACTGTCTAAAACACATAGTAAATGTGGCAAAAAGCTTGTTTTTGGCACAAATTGAGCAAGAATTCTGGCACAACGGCCTTGATTAATCTGCCCCATATTGTCTGGTATATGATGGACCTCTAAAATATATACCCTACAATAGATTAAAGCATATTAAGTATACTAAAGACCCAAATATATAGGTTAAGGTGCCAGAGCTTCTGGTACTGATGCATAAATGGCAGCCACTGGAACTGCACTTATAGGACAATAGAATAATAGTATGCTGCAGGACATCCATTTACTCATTGTCTCAATGGTCAAGGATGCCAAAGTATAGATAATTAAATAAAAGGAACTGCATACCAATTGTAGATATGTATATACAGCCAACACAAAACCCAATCAATTTATATATTTATTCTGCACTCCAATAGGTACTAAAACAGGAAAAAATGAAAAATACTTGTGGTAGTCTAGATGTTCCCAGCACGATTCCAGTTTTCACACTTAATCAGTATTCATTGCCTTGATTCAAAAATTTAAACAAACAGACACAAAAGTTTAAATCAGTACACATATTATAATAAATCACTACTCAATTACATCTGGCAATCCACACAACAGATTAATTTGGATCCAATTACCTATTTATATTCCTTATATTCCTTGTTCAAGCCTTATGGTTACATAGTATCTAATGTGAAAATCTACTGAAATTTCTTCTTCTTCAATAAAGCTTGTCTACCACCCCCATGATGTAAACTAGATACATGATCAATTATTTAACATTTTAATTGGCTGATATGTTATTTTCTCATGAAAGTGTGATGGAACTGGTAAATCACACAACTCAGGGGTGTAATTAGAGAAGGCTCGGAACCACAGCAAACTTTTGGGTGGGGCCTCCATCCACAGCCAGCCTCTCCCTGGACTACAGACATTTACCAGGACCTCATTAGTCATGCAGTTTCTAGATAATACAAGGAGCAAAAAGCTCACCATAGATATCACCATCATACTGCTACCAAACAAGTCCCACTATACCAAGACCAGCATTACCAATAACTAGTGATGATTGGTTGTTAGTGATGAGCGATTGTGTCAACTATCGTTATCGATTCGGCCATTATCATGACGATATCCGACAGCCGATAACAGATTATTGCAGATGACCATTAAAGTCTATGGGAGAGGAACAACACCTTCATTCTTACACCCAAACAGGGGTGGAGACGCTGGAATTAACATCCACAACAGTAAACTGGATACGTACTAAAACATAAAAAAAAACTGACAGACTACTCACTATCCCTGTCTTGTACCACAGCATGACCCTTAAACCTGCATGACCCACAAATTAAAAAGTGCCAGAAGGCAGTATTATTTGAACCATCATTTTACTTGAACCGGACATTGACTATTCCTGTCCTAGAACGCAGCATGACCTTTAAACCTGTCTGAGCCACAAATTAAAAAGTGCAGGAAAAAGGAGTCTTTCAACCACCATTTTAGTTGAACTGGACATGGGCAGCAGAGGAAAGCTTGGTCTTGGAAGTGGCAGAGGAGGTGGGGACAGAGGGTGTGACAGTGGTTGGAAGCCCGGGACCGGTGTGGCCTTTTTTCGCCAATTGTTCCCTCCATTTCAACTCATGCATTCGATGCATGTGACTAGACATGTGGGTGGTGGTGAAACACCTAAGATTCTTCCCTCTACTGATGCGTTTATGGCAAAAGCGGCATATGACATCGCTGGGTGAATCAGAGGCTTGCTCGAAAAAGGCCCAGGCTTGAGAGGTCCTGGACCTTTTCGACGGCCATATGCGAGGAGCGGTGTTTCCGCTGATCGTGGCTGGCGGAATAATCTCAACAGACTTGTGCGACCGCATCTTCTTCCTCCTCATCCAGTGATTAAGCGATCGCAAGCAAATTCTTCTGAGAAGACCACGTTGGATCCGCAATGTCGTCATCATCATCATCATCAACACAGGTGACTTCCTCGTCCTGACATTCTGCATCCTGGAGCTGCGGGCTACAAGCAACAGGCACTGTTGCCGACCGCCCGGGATTTTTGCCGATTTGACCGCCTTCCTTCTCCTCCTCTGATGGCATCAGCGATTGGGCGTCAGAGCAGACAAAATAATTCTCTTTGGCCTCTTGATCTTTTGAAATGCCTTCTGACCCCAACTGCATTTTGTCATTAAAGAGGTATTCAGAAAATGGATTATCCACAGTGGTGGGTACATGAGTTGACATTTGGGCGGCCTTCGCTTCATGTTGGATGGATGCTGATGATGGGCGACGTTTGTGGCCGTACTGGGAGTGACGAGGAGGTAAGACTGCTGGATGCAGGGTTTCATTAACCACTGAAGAACAGATTGGCGAGCTGTTCATTACTGAAATTCACAGGGAACCGACCACAGCGATGACAGGCCTGACGGGCCTGCAAACCGAAGATCCGCTTTGGGTTGCGTGTTGTTGCCAGCACTGGAAGGAGCACATTCTCTCGTACCTCTACCTCCATGTCCTACACCCCTCTTTGCTCGTTTACCACCTGCATTTCGCTCCATGTTCAGAAAAATAAAAAGTTAAAAGGTATGGAAGAGTTTTTGACAGTCTCTTATTGAATGACGGCAAATCACAGCTATTTTTAAATCCCTCTAATTTCCAACAGCCAACTAGGATTAGAAACAGAATTGTTTCTGTCAAATACCTGTGAAAATGCGGTCTGGTGGAGACCCCCCAACCCGTAAGCCATATCACAGTGATGGTTCCTTCTTCAGTCCCGGGAATTTACAACCCTGCCCAAGTAGGCACTAGAATTGATATTTTAAACAAACATATATACAAGTGCGCCTATCTGCACCAAACAGAAGATTCACTGAGCGCAAAAAAAAAAAATTATATTATAAGTTACATGGGATAGAGAAATTGCGGTTTTTACAGCAATGACAAAACGAGAACAGTTACTAGAAATTTTTTTCTATCAAAATTGGCATAAAACGTGGCTATTTGACAAAAAAAACTGGGGACGCTACCACATGTCAATACAGCTATTTAAAAGTTATACGGATAACAAAAAGTAGTTTTTGCACCAATGAAATACACCACCAGTTACTACAAAATTTCTGTATCTAAATTTCGATACAAGGTGGCTCTTTGCAAAAAACTAGGGCCCGCACTCTGTGCAATATAGCTATTTAAAAGTTATACGGATGAGAAATTGCGTTTTTTACAGCAATGACACACGAGAACAGTTACTAGAAAATGTCTGTATCACAATTGGCGTACAATATGGCTATTTGAAAAAAATGGGGACTCACAAAAAATAAAAGGTACAATTTCAACCTCAGGTGCGTGGTAGTGCCTTTCCTTGTAGGCAAAAAGTGGTTAAAAATTGCCATTCTTTAATGATGGTTCTAAGCAGAGTCTGGGCTGCACATATGCACCCTCCTTTCCAAAGCTGGTCATGATCTGTCGTACCCCCCCACCTCCCCCCACCCCCTCCGGCAGATGGATAGCAATAGAAGCTTCTTTAAGTCTTTGTCTACTAAATAAGAACTGGAAATTCTCTAATTCTACCTATATTTAAATGTTCACAGCTAAAAGCATAGTTATCTGTAAGATAAGATAAGAACTGTTGTCTCTGAGCTGAGCTGTATTGAGAGAACGCAACAGACATCTTGCTATAATGTTAGACACTGAAAGACTGGATGCTGAACAGCGAAACGCTGGTCTATGCAAAACGGGTCATGTGATTTTCCAGCAATGACAACCATACAACTCACAGTCATGATGTCGCACACCAAGCTCACCCTAGCTCTATGCTCTAAGCTGATTTGCTGGCCGCCAAAAATGACAAGGCAAAACGCTAAAAAATGGTGCGTTAGAAAATCAGATTATCTGTAAGATTGTCACCTAAAATATTGCGTGATCAGAAATTTCCGATCAGCCTAAAACTTTGCTGATTATAATTACTCATCCCTAGCAGTTTTGTCAACTATCGTTATCGGATCCATAGTCGATATCGTCAATTATCATGACGATAGTCGATAGTTAACAGACTTATCGCCGTGACCATTAAAAGTTCTATGGGTTAGGCACATACAGCTTCCTTCTTAAAAGCCATCCAAGGGTGGAGAAGATGGAATAACATCCACAACAGTAAACTAGATCTGTGCTTAATCTTCAGCTAAGACATTAGGCAACAACGTGTCACAGAAAAAAACTGAAGACTAATTTACATCCCTGTCTTGTACCACAGCATCGATCCTTAAACCTGCTGACCCACAAATTAAAAAAAGTGCCAGAAGGCAGTATTATTTGGAACCGTCATTTTAGTTGAAATGGAACATTCGATATATACCAGTCCTGTACCACAGCATGTACCCCCCAAACCCTGAATGACCACAGATTAAAAAGTGCAAGAAGAGAAAACAGTTTTTGAAACCCACCTTTTTAGCTTGAATGGACATTGGACTATCCCTGTCACTGGATAACGCAGCATGACCCTCAAAATCACATGACCCACAGATTAAAATCGTGCCATGAAAACAGGAGTCTTTCGAACCACATTTTAGTAATCTGGACATTGACTATCCTGTCCTGGACCACAGCAGCCCCTTAAACCCTGTCTGACCCACAGATTAAAAAGTGCCTGAAAAAGGAGTCTTTGACCGATCATTTTAGTTGAACTAGACATACAGTAGACTATCCCTGTCTTGGACCGCAGCATGACCCTCAAATCTACATGACCCACAGATTAAAAAGTGCAGGAAAAAGGAGTCAATAAGAGTATTTAAATGTTATATGGATTAATATGGTGGCCTTAGCACTAGTGATGAGCGATTACTTTGACTATTGTCATCGGGTCTATAGTCGATATCGGCAATTATCAAGACGATTCCGATAGTCGATAATAGACTTACTCGCCGATGACCATTAACGTCTAGGGAGAGGAAACAACCCCTTCATTATTACACCCAAACAAGGGCTGGAGGAAGCTGGAATTAACATCCACAAAGTCAAATGGATACGTGCTACATCTTTAGGCACACACACTTAGGTCTATAAAACGTCACAGAAAAAAGTACAGACCATTCACTATCCTGTATTGTACACAGCCTGACCCTTAAATCTGCATCACCCCAAATTACAAAGTGCCAGGAAGGCAGTTTGATTTGAACCATCAATTTTTTTATAACTTGAAAATGGACAATGAATATTCCCTGTCTGGAACGCAGCATGAGCCCAAACCAGCATGACCCCAGATTTAAAAAGTGCCGCAAAAAGGGAGTATCTTAACCACCATTTTAGATGAACTGGACATTGACTATTTCTGTCTGTACAGCAGAATGAACATTAAACCTGTCAGACCCACAGATTAAAAAAGTGACGGAAAGGAGTCTTGAACCACCATTTTTAGTTGAATGGACTTTGACTATACCCTGTCATGTCCGCAGCTTGTTCTTGTTTGATCCACCAGATCATCATAAGTGGCCACTAAGCTATTTTGTACCACGTGACTGTCATTTAGAATTTTTTTTGGTAACTGTGCATTTGTTTACAGAATTTATTTAGGGAAGTTATATTATAGTTTTACATTATTATCATTTTGCTTTTTTTCAAGTTAGTGATAACAGTAAACATACACCCCTCCCTGCAGTTTTTTTTTAAAGGTATTTTTACCCACGTGTAGATGTGTAATTCGTCCGCACCCCCATAAGTAATAAAATGTCCTAATCATCCCCAAAACACTCTAAATTGAGAAGACATTTGCCCTCACTGGCTTCTGAGACTGATTCAGCCAATCATTCAATGGTTTAATTTTGCCTCCAAAATCCTTCTTCATTGATTTGGGACAGTCTCTCTTGGAGATCAAATGATGCGACCCCATAGTGACTCTCCAGCCCCAGAAAAAATTTTTACGCCTCAAATTGTGCAATTTTGTGTCCAGCCTGGAGCCCCTTTTTGACACACTACTTAACCTACAGAAATCACCTTTTTCAAAAAATTCTGATTTTGTAGAGAAATTTGAAGCTCTCCTGATTGCCCCTATCGGTGAGAGCCAGTCTGCCCGTTCAGCCCATCTGTTAACACGGAGGTCCAGCTGCCAGGGGCCCAGACTTACAATGGGTGCGGTGAGAGCCCAGGGCCTAGCGTCTGTCATCTATTAACACGGGGTCCAGATGCCAGACTTATAGTGGGTGTGGAATGAGAGCCAGGGCTAGCCGTCTGGACATCTCACTTAAACACGCATGTTCAGCAGCCAGGGTCGGAGTTACAGTGGGTGCGGTGAGAGCCCAGGCTAGCGTCAGTCATCTATTAACACGCAGGTTCAGCAGCCAGGGCCGTAGTTACAGTGGGTGCGCTGAGAGTCCAGGCTAGCGTCTGTCATCTATTAACACAGCAGGTTCAGCAGCCAGGGGCCGGAGTTACAGTGGGTGGGTGAGAGCCCAAGATGGCTGTCCGCCTCAATCTATTAACAACGGTTAAAAAATGCCCTTATGACGCAGCAACGAAAACAGTCGTGCTGAAGCAGAGTGCGGAAGTGGGAAGTGATGAGGTAAGAACTCCCAGCCTTCCTCAGTATACAGTCCAACGACATGGCGTAGCGCATGGCCCCTCCGTATGAGTGCTGGACCAATTGAGCTTCACTTGGAAATACTGGTGGTTAATGCCTCCTGTTCCCACCCAGGTGACCTTTTTCTTGGGCATTTCCTTTTCTCTTTTACTCAACCTGGGGATGGAAATTGTCTCTTACTTTGTTCTCTGTCGTGCTACCATACTCCATGTCCTCTGAATAACCTGATCTGGTCAAGTTTTCCTGTACCTCCTTGTTTACAAATTCCAGAGGAATTTTTTTATACCAGCTATTTTGTACCATGCAATTTTTTAGTAGTTTAATTATAGAAAACACATTTTTAAATAGGATGGAATCCCACCATGTCTTTGTTTCTCTTTTTTTAATTGTATTAAATGGGCGTTGTCTCAATACCGGGATTGCTAGTATTTTAAAGATCTTGCAAAAAACAAGTCATTTTGCATATGTGTCACATTAACAGAGTCTAACCTTCATCCTGTTTTGACAGCACCTTCTCCCGTGAGCCACTCTTGACAATTGTGAAGACAACAAATTGCTCTGCTTAGAACCACATTTTTACAATAGGGGCCTATAGTCTAGCTGCATTTCACAGCCAAATGCCCCCAAAAATTCAAAAACATGACACATGAGCCACTTTTGGCTCAATTGTGAAGAAAAATGTTGTAGAAAACAACATTTTTTAATAATAGGACCTGTAGTATGCTGCACGGTCACAGCCACAATTGCTCAACAAAATTAAAAACATGACCAGTGAGCCCCCTTTTGACAATTGTGAAAAACAAATGTATATTAGAAACAACATTTTTTAGACAATAGGATTGTTGTATTGCTGCATTTCAAAGCAGCATGACCCAAAAAATTATAAATATGACTTCTCAGCCACTGTTAAAAATTGTGAGGGAGAAATGCCCCTTAGAAGATGAAGTGAGTAAATGGATTATGGTTTTGTCATGAAACCTTGGTGTCTTTTACAGTCTCCTCACAGCAAAACCAGCAAAATGAACTGTTGGGAACTGAGCATAAAAATTGCCAGTAACGAAATGATATTTTAAAAAACATTTTCAAGTGGACCATTTCTGTTTGACGAGGAATGTGAAGTAGACCGGAATACTATCGTGACCTCGGCAATTGGGGTCCATACCAACATTGGTCAGAGATCCTTGTCTGTTCATTTTGATCGAAAGTCAAAACGATCCACATTATCTGTGGAAAGCGGATGCGTTTCATCTGTAATGACTCCTCCAGCTGGCGAAGGTCCGCTTCAGATATGACGCTGGCTCGCGGGGCAAGACAATACACCTCTAGCGTGGCGAGCGACTAGGGCCCATTCGTCCATTTTGGATACCCAGAAGTCATTGGTGTCCGGAACACATACAAAAACCATCGGTGTTGAGTGCAAGATTAGTCGTGACCATGATCTTAAGCTGGTCTCTGGGTGTTGTATTGGCCCTCGCCTTTGCTGCGTTGGGTGAGGTGAGTAAATAAAGATTCCACGAGGTCACCCATTCTGGCGCTCTGCCACCTTGCCTGCTGCTGCTGCTGCCGCTTACGGCCTACTTGGCACTCTACTGCTGTCACCGTGCTGAAGTTGTCCCACCGTGACATTTGGGGAACGTGGAAGCAGAAGCAACAGATGTCTCCTGTTGATAAATCAGCAAGGGTCTCCAATTTCCTGCATTTTACTCTTATTTGGGTGGGTGGAAGGAAAGTGCTGAGCTTTGTTTTGTAGCGGGGATCCAGGAGGGTGGCCACCCAGTAACTGTTGTGCATTTGGATGGCCTTAATGCGAGGATCATGTTGGAGGAAATGGAGCATCCAAGCACTCCATGTGAGAAGATGGAGCCTTGATTTCCCAAGCCTCTGGTTCAGGGGGCACTAAGCAAACTCATCTTCCTCATCTTACTCCTTCGCCTCAATTTCGCGCCACCTCTTTCCAAGCGGGACGTCTGGGTAACGTCGGCTGTCTAGGAATACCTCCTCCTCCTCCCTACGCTTCCTCCGGCACAGCTTCAACACCAGCCCTGACTTGCCTCAGATGATGCTACCCCTGAGAGCTGATGCGCCGCCTTGCACTATCCCTGGACCCGAAACATGCCTAATGAAGACCGATAAAATTGAGAAAATGTCAGGCCTTGTGGATTCCATGGACAGAAAGGCTCCGTGTCTGCATCTGTGTCCGTCTCCTCCTCTAAATCTGGCGGGACCTGTATGTTTCAGTGTCCAACGATCGTTCCAGAACTAAGATCACTACAATGCTCATGCTTGACAAGGGCATCATCGCACTGACCATTTTTGGTGGCTTCTTCAAAAACTGGCAAGGCATGGTGCAGACTCTTTAACCTGCCTAAACGCTCGGTTGGCTCAACACACCGAGGTCCGCACCGCTTGCTTCGTCAGCCCATGTGTCACTTCGTACGCGTAATTGGCATTGCGCTAGCTTGCCACATCGCTGGAGCATGTGGAGGGTGGGATTTCCAGCGTGTTGCCAACACAAACAATGAGACGGTTGACGGGGAGGCGAGCTGCACGCTTGCAACGCAGCCAGGCGGGACGGAAGCAGGGTGCGAACGGCCGCGAAGTGCCGAACCAGCCTCGAGCCGTCTTCAGCAGGCAGTCCAGCCCGGGTAGTCTTTAGAAATTTCTGGACGACTAAGGTTCATGACATGGCCAGGCAAGGGATGTGATCCAGCCTACCGATCTTAAGGGCGGCACAGCAGATTTCACCGTTATCGCAAACCACCTTGCCTTGGCACAAGGTTTCTTGTCATCCATGCCAGCGCTCGGTCTCGTTGCGGAGACCGTCCACTGATCCTGACCTGTGGTGGACGGTCTCAAGGCAGATTAATTTTCAACACGGCTGGTGTCTCTCTGGGCACCGTGATGCCACCAGAGGACCTTGGCGGGAAAGAGCCCTGCACATCCTGCGTTTTGAAGAGCCCGTGCGCCGAAGCCTGAGAGCCACGCCGTCACCCCAGAGACATCACCCAGCTCACCTTGTGTGCTGATCACAGAGATTAAAGTGGCCTTGGCCGTGCTTACTAGTCCAATGTGTCGGTGGTGAGATGGACTTTTCGGACCACAGTTGCAGAAACGCGATTGAAATTTTAGATGACAGTGGACTGGCCAGGGCAGGGACGCTTTTCTGGGCAAAGAAATGCCTGTCGGCATCTGGTATTGGGGGCAGATGAGGGCCATGACGTGGCGGAACCCATCTGTGTCCACAGCGGAAGGCAACATCATTCCAAGGCCAAAAGCCATGGCAATGCCAACATTCAGGTCTTTTGGGTTTGGGATGGATTTGGGTTAAGTGATTTCTTTCTGCTCCCAAACCTGGAAAGACTGAAGGGATGGCTGCTAGGACTGGCCGCTGTATGGCTTGCCAGGTCATCAAACTGGCAGGAAGAAGAAGGCGCTGGAAGCGACGTATCGGTGGTGCTGGTGGTCTCGGGCGACGGTCGAGGCTGAAGCGGAGGCTGATCCCTGATCATGACTCTGAGAGAAATGGGCAGCTGAGGAACGCTTGGTGGTGGCGTAGGAGGAGGAAGCGGAGACAGAGGTGTGACAGTGGTTGGAGGCCCGGGCGTCGGTCTGGCCCTTTTTTGGCCAAGTGTTCCTCCATTTCAACTTCATGCATTCGATGCATGTCGACTAGAAATGTTGGTGGTGGTTAACCTCTTAACGTTCTTGCATCTTAACTTATGCGTTTACGGCAAAGGCGGCATATGACATCGCTGGGTAATTCAAGAGGCTTGCTAAAGAAGGCCCAGGCTTGAGGAGGTCCTGGACCTTTTTGACGGACGATAAGCGAGGAGCGGGGTTTGCGCTGACGTGGCTGGCGGGAATCATAATCAGCGGACTTCTGCGACCGCCCTCTCCTTTTGTGGCGGGACCTGTATTGACTACCCCATCGTCTTCCTCCTCGTCCACTGATGAAGCGCTCGCAAGCAAATTCTGGGAAAAGACCAGGATGGATCCGCAATGTCATATCATATCATCATCAACAAGTTTACTTGTCGTCTGACAACATCTCCTACTATCCAAAAAAAAAAACACACACAAAAACCACAACCCCCCCCCCCCCCCCCAAAAAAAAAAACCCCCCCCCCCCCCAAACCACAACCACCACCCCCCCCCCCCCCCCCCCCAAAAAAAAAAAAAAAAAAAAAAAAAAACAAAAAAAAAAAAAAAACCTTAAAAAACAACAAAAAACAAAAAAAACAAACCCAAATAAACCAAAAAAACCAAAACCAAAAAAACCCCCCCCCCCCCCCCCCCCCCCCCCCCATATATATATTTATATATATATATATTATTTTACTTACTTTTTTTTTATATTTTTTTTTTTTTTTTATTTCGGGCTCACAAGCATAGGGGCACTGCAAGGCGTTGCCGCTCGCCGGGATTTTTGCCGCCATTGCCGGCTTCCTCTACCTCCTCTGATGGCATCAGAAATGCGGCGTCTGAGCAGACTAAATCCATCCTCTTGATCTTTTTAACATTGCCCTTCCTGACTCCAACCGCATTTTGTCCATCAAAGAGGCTCTTCAGACAATGGATTATCCACAGTGGTGGGTACACGAGTTAACTTTTGGGCTGCTTCATGTTGGATGGATGCTGTTGATGACTGATGAAGACATTTGGGCCGTGGACTGGGCAGGACGAGGAGGTAAGACTGCTAGACTTGCAGTTTGCATTATCCACTGAAGGACAGAAAAAATTGGCACGATGTTCATTATTAGATTTCACAGGGCACCTGACACTGCGATGACAGGCTGAAGTCCTGCAGCTGATGATCCGCTAGGCATGCAGTGTTGTCGCCATAGCAATGGAAAGGTGCACTCTCTCGTACCTTACTACCTCCATGTGGCTACCCCTCTTGCTCGCTTACCACCGGCATTTCGCTCCATGTTCGAAATATAAAAATTGAGAAGGATATGGAATAGTATTTGGAAAGTTCTCTTATTAAAAGACGGCAAAAATCACAGTAACTTCTCAAATCCCTCTAATCAAAACAAAATTGATGGATTAAATTTGTATCTGCAAGGGTTCTAATAACAAATCTGGACTGGGCAAAAGTGCAAAAAACAACGTATCTGTTATGTTTTCGTATAATACACGGTATTTTTCGCAACCTTCTCACATTCACTGTGGTGTGACTATAAGAATTGCTGTTTTAAGATTTACGTGGATGCCTGCGTCAATGAACAAAGCTGGGTGCGCAAAAGTCATAAAAACACGTATCTGTTATGTTTTCGTTCTTATACACGGTATTTTTTGCACCTTTCAATTCACTGTGGAGACTATAGAATTGCTGTTTTAAGATTTACGCTGGAGCTGCATCAATGAACAAAGTGGGCTGCGCAAAAGTCAAAAAATAGTATCGTTCATGTTTTCGTATATTACTCGGTATTTTTGCACCTTTAATTTCACATGCTGGTGACATATAGAATTGACTGTCTTTAAGATTTACGGGATGCTGCGTCAATGAACCAAAGCTGGGTGCGCAAAAGTCAATAAACACGTATCTGTTATGTTTTCGGTATGATACCACGGAATTTTTGGCTACAAACAAACTGTGCTGACTACCAAGATTGCTGGATTGTAATTAACTGCAAGGTGGATATATTCAACACAGGTGGAATGGGTAAATTTGAAAAATGGAACACCTTTCTGAAAAATGTATACTGATAATTAAACATGTGGAGTTTTGCACCTAACAAGAGACCTGCAGTTACTAGAAATGTCTGTGTATCCAATTAAGTTCAGGTGCCCAAAATCCAGGAAATATTTCAATAGCAATCTGTTAATAATAAAGATATTGCAGTGCAATGTCTACACTATGTCTTGGTGAACTTTATCACAGTGTTATTTATAGATAAAGCTTGGTCTATGTTCGCCGCCCCCCCCCACCTCTGCTTCCCCCTTGACTTTACAGCGGTAGATGCTGCTTTAAAATTCTTAGCTAAACTACATAAAATCTTCAATTCTCTAATCTAACTAAATTGAGGATCACAGCTAATAGTCGAGATTTACTTGTGCAGATATTAGGATCTAATTCTCGCTGAGCTGTTTGGCCCACAGGCAGGAACATGTCCTATTTCTGAGAGTACGCTGAGAGGACCCTAAGGCTGAACAGGAGGGCTGTTACTTGTTAAAATGAGGGTCATGGTGTTTCTTCCCACCAATCGCAAACCATACACATCACGTCATAACGGTCGCACACACATCTCACCCTGCTCTATTCTGTAATCTGATTTGCTGGCGCCAAAATTACAGGAAGCCGCCGAAAAATGGCGAAACGCGATTTAATAGATGATGCACAGTTTTTAGACCTTAATATCGCATGATCTGGAAATTTCGAATCACCATAAAAACCCTTTGCCGATTTCAACTTTGTCGCATTAAAAATCCGCCTCAACACTACATCTAAACCATTTTTTGAACTCCGTTATTGAATTCACCATGGACAAGGTCCTCTGGCAGAGAGTTCAACAGGGGTTCACTGTTTTACAGTAAAGAATACCTTTCTATGTTTAATGTAGAAAACTTTCGTTCTCAAGATGTAGAGGATGCCAACTTGTTCTAGATACATCCATGGGTATAAATAAATTCCTTGGGATAGATTCTCTAATATTGACCTTTGATGTATTTAAACATATTATATATGTACACCCGAAGCCGTCTTTTCTCTAAAACGAAATAACCCTAATCTTGCTAATATTTCTGGGGACGTAGTCCCCCTGTCCTCTTTTTTTATTGTTGTTGCACGACCTTTGTACCTTTTCAAAGCTCTACAATGGTCTTTCCTGTGCACTGGTGGCCAAAACTGTTACACAATATATCCATGTGTGGTCTAAACCAGTGACTTGTTAATGGGAGAATAATGTTTCATCATGTGCCTCTATGCCCCTTTTAATGCACCCATGATCCTATTAGCCTTGCAAGCCCTGCTTGCTTGACATGGCTGCTACTGTTAAGTTTACTGTTCCACTACGGGTTCCCAGACCTTCTCCATGTCACTTTTACCCAGTGTTTTTTCCATTTAACATGGTAATCATGTTATGGATTTTTCTTCCCCATGTGCATAACCTTGCATTTTATTGTATTAAAACCTCATCTGCCATTTCCCTGCCCAGGCCTCCAAACTTATCCGACCTTTGTATTACAACTTATCCTCACTTGTGATGATTACTTTGCAGAGCTTAGGATCGTCTTGCAGAAGATCGATATTCCTACATAATTAATGAAAATGTTCAAAGTGGATAGGGCCCATACATGACCCTTGTGGTACCACAGTAACAGCGTTCCAGTCTGTGTATGTACCGATAATTACTACCTTTGTTTTCTATCCGTGAGCCAGTTGCCTACCCATTTGAATCACATTTTCCCCCAGTCCATGCTTCTCATTTTATTTACAAAAATTTTATGTGGCACCGTTTCAAATGCTTTACGAAAAATCTAGATATATGACTTCAGTGCTCACAGATACTGTCTTGGCACTGACTTCCTTATAGAAGCTGATGAGATTAGTCTGACAGGAACGATCCTTCATGAACCCAGTGCTGGAAACAGGTTTATACATTATTTTCACGTGAGATACTCCAGGATAGCATCTTGAGGAAAAAATTCAAATCAATTTTACTACCAAACAGGGTTAAGCTTCTCCGGCCTATAGTTTCCTGGTTAACTTTTTGACCCCTTTGAATTATTGGCACCCAATTTGCTACTGCGCACCAATCCTTTGGGAACATACCCCGTTATTAGTACAGTCCATAAATATTAAGATAGGGGCCTATCTATGACATCACTTAACTCACTTCCAGGGACACGTGGGTTATAGCATCTGGACCTGGGGATTTGTCTTTTTTAATCTTCCTAAGGCGAAGTTTCACTTCTTCCTGGGTTTGACAAGAAACTTTTAAGTTGAGTTGTACCTCATCCCTCTGTTCAACTGGAAGCTCATCCTCCCGGTAAATACAGTGGAGAAAAAACGTGTTTAATAGTTAGCTTTTTTCTCATCATCCTCTACTGTCTCATGCCCTCAGTATTTTTCAAAGGGCCAAAATTCTTCCTGTTTTAATCATTTTTACTATTCTATATAGTTAAAAAATATTTTGGGAGTTAGTTTTACTTTCAATAACAATATGTCTTTCCGTTCTCCAGCTTGCTTCCTTTATATTCTATTTTACCACCTTTATTTTTTTCCCTATTAGCGATCTTAGTGACTCTTCTCTGCCCTCTGTTTTTAGTACGGTGAAACACTTTCTTTTTGTTTTTTATTGCCTCTTTGACATCTCTGTTGATCCATATTTGGGCTTTTTCCTGTTCTAATTTTTTTTATTACTCACTAAGTATGTACCTCTCACAGTGGTAGCATAGGGATGTTTTTAAAAATATCCCATTTATTATTTGTTTCTGACATATTTAAAACACCTGTTCCAGTCAAAATACGGGTTTAGGGCCTCCCTAAGCAGAATAAAAAACTAGCCTTTCCTAAAATTCAGTGTTTTTGTGGCTCCTTGACAAAAAGTTCCATGAAGGATAAACGGAAAATTTATTTTATTATGGTCACAATTCCCTGGTGACCCCTCAACCTGAACCTTTGTTAACCTCTGTCAGGCTCTATTAGTCAATATTAAGTTAGAAGGGCCTTTCCTCTAGTCGGTTCTTGCACCATTTGGCAAAGGTAATTATCATTAGTTATTGACAAAAACCTGTTATCCTTTGTGAGAGACTACAGGTTTCAGATTCCAGTTGATGTCTGGATAGTTAAAGTCGCCCATAATAATACTCATTCTGATTAGCCGCCTGATCTATTTGCCCTGAGGAGTCATCCTTCCCATGGGTTCTCGTTATATTTTGGGGGCCTATAGCAGACTCCTATTAGAATTTAATTACTGTTTATTACCCCCATGTAGATCTACCCATAAATGAATTCCACCTGTTTCATTACCTGTACCTATATCTTCCCGCAGTGTTGGCTACGACAGGATTTTTCCTTACAAACAGACACCTCCCCCCTTCGGTCTTTACGATCTAAATAGACTGTAACCCTGCATGTTAACAAGCCCCAGTCGTAGCTCTCGTCCAGCCATGTCTCAGTTATCCCCCACTATGTTATATTTTTCTTCAGCTATTAACACCTAACGACCATTTGCAGTATCATACCGGCAATGTCGGGTAGGGCCGTTCCCGCATTAGCCGTGTGAGTACGTCACGGCAATCTTGCGCGCTCACAAGCGTAGCGTTGGGTGGTCACCCCCCCCGGGGGATTACGACCGGCGGCGTGCCCCCCCCCCCCCCACCCCCCCCCCCCGGGGAACGTGCGCAAGATCGACGGCATTGAACCAGCGGTATATTACCGTAGTGGCATCATCGCCGCATCCCCCACGGCCGGAGTGAAGACTCCGGCAGCGGGGGATTAACCCCCCCGACTGCCGCAACATCGTGGTCGCGACATGCAGGCTGCGGGCGGCAGGAGTGAAAGCTCCTGCTGCCCGCCGATCTCGAAGCAGTAACGGCGATGAGCGCCCGGTACCGGTCTCCTACCAGTCAGCCGGATGCTGAACGACAGCATCCGGGTTGTATGGTGACGTCACGATGCCCAAAATCCATTGTGGGCAGCGGAAAACCCATTTCCTTTGGGAGACCGGGAAAACACTATAAACTGAAATGTTTGATCTCCTATTGCAAAAAGTCTACATCTTTCATTCCCAATTTCCCCCCTTTTGGGGGAAAATTTTAAAAAGAAAAAAATTAAAAAAAAAAAAGTGTAAAAAATAAAACCAAACAACAAAAAAAAAATAAAAACAGGGTTCATCCCCCTTTTTCCCCCTTTACAAACCCAAAAACGCCCTAAAAAAATCAAAAAATAAAAAAAAAAGTCCCCAAATTTGGTATCCCCGGGGCGTGCGTAGCACCCCCCCCTATAAATCTGTCATGTTTAATTAACCCTTAGGGTTTAACGCCGAAAAAAAAAAAACCCCCAAAAAACGTCACAAATAGCATTTTTGGGTTCATCCGCACACATAAAGGGGGAAAAAAGGTAATCAAAAATCATAAACAACAATAAAAGTGATCCCAAATTTAAAAACCCCATTCATCCCGCAAAAAAAAAAGCCCCTTTTAACAAAAGCCTGTAAATGGAAAATTTAAAAATTTTTTCCTGGTTTATTAGAAGATAGCATGCATAAAAAATTTTTTTTTAACAAAAAAACACTTTTTTTCAAAAAAATTGTGCTTTCAAATAAAAAAACTACATAAATTGGGATCCCCGGGAATCTTTCCTCAACCAACAGAGAAAAAACTAACTTGCACGGATACTGAAAGGGTTAAACCCCCTTTTAAAAAAAAAATAAAAAAAACACTCCCTACAGATTGAAATTTTTTTTTTCACCCTCCCTTCCAAAAAACAGATTTAAAAGCGATCAAAAAGTTTGGGGTCCCCCCCAAAAAAAAATTCCAAAATAAAAAACTTCAACTCACCCCCGGCAAAAAAAAAAATCCCTAAACAGCCCATAAACAAAAAATAAAAAAAAGGGTTATGGCTCCCCAATGCGGGGATGAAAAAACCCTTTTTTTTCCTTTTTCAAATAAATGTGTTTTTTTTTTGTAAAAGCAGTAAAAACTTTAAAACGAATATACAAAGGGGGGTATCGCTGAAAATCGAAATAAACCCTTCTGAAAAAAACTACTTCCCCCATTTAAAACCGCCCCCTTTTACCGCTGTAAAAAAAAAAAAATAAAAAACACTCCCAGGTTTGGCTTTTTTTTTGTAAAAAAATACTTCAAAAAAAACCTTTAATAAAAATGTTTCAAAGCATCATATGCCCCCCTTTAAGGGTTTCCCAAAAAAAACATCAATTTCATTTTCATAAAAAAAAAGCCCAAAACCCGCTCCATATGAAAAAAATTAAGAAAGCTATGGCGGGCAGAATACGACAACTTAAAAACCCCCCCTTTTTTAAAAAACCCCCGCTTCTATTTGGAAAAGTAATAAAACATAAAAAACTATAAAAAATTTATATCATTGAATTTGTACCGGCCCCCCCCCAATAAAGTTATCCCTTCTTTTTTTCCCCCCGTATGGCGAATACTGAAAAAAATGAACCCCAAAAACAATGGCAACCGCGTTTCCCCCTTCCATGGCCCAGTCCCAAAAAAAAACTAGGAAAAACCTGTGCACCCAAAATGCAAAATTACACCCTTAGGTAGAACCCGAGGGGGTTAAAACCCAAAAATTTGGAGCAATTTTTTGGAAGGTTTCCCCTTTTTATGAATTTGGGGGGGTTTTGTAAATCCCGACCGGGCCCCCCCAAATATCTGTGGCCCCAAAACCCAAAAAGCACTCCCTCCCTTGTCCCCCCCCTTTTTCCGGCGCCCAAACAGCATTTTACACCCCCATGAAAGGGAAATTCCCCGGAACTTGGAAGAAATTGCGTAACAAAATTTTTGGGGCTTTTTTCCCCCAAGGGTTTACCTTGAAAAAAAGGGAAAAAAATTTTCAGCTAAAATTGAGATTTTTTGGAAAAAAATTATTTTTTTTTTTTTCCCGAGCCGAACCAAAAAAAATTTTTTTGAAACGCCTGGGGGGTGGGATATACTCACTAAAACCTCTGGAATTTTTCCCAAAAAGGGGGTTGTTTTCCAAATGGGGATTTTTTACGGGTATTTATTACTTTTTGGGAACCCCTTAGGGTGCCCCAAAAACCTTTGGAAATGCCCCCAAATAAAATTTGAAAGGGAAAAATTTGGGGCCCCATTGGGGGGGGGGTTAGGGGCCCTCCTAATTCGGGGGCTTTGTGGGAGAAAAATAATGCCCTGGGGCCACATATGGGATATCTCTGAAAAGGGCAGAATCGGGGGAATCAAATATAATTTGCATTTCTCTGATCACATTTACCATATTCTTTTCAATAATGCATAAATATTGAAAACTGCAAAAAAAAAATGAAATTTTTGAAATTTCACTTCCAAAATTTTTTCTTTAATTTCTGTGAAACACCTAATTGGGGTTAAAAAAACTTTTCTAAATCTGTTTTTTGGGAAAACTTTAAGCGGTTTTAGTTTCTTAGGGTGAGGGCATTTTGGGGTTAAACTAAAATACAGGTCAATCAAATTTATGTTAGAACTGGACTTCCCTAAAAAAAATTTATATTTTTCAAAATTTTTTTTGAAAATTTTGAAAAATTACAACTAAATTTTATAAGCCCCCCCAATATCGGGAAAAAAAAAAAAGACATTTAAAAAAAATGGAAAGCCAAACTACAGCAGAAAATTTTGGGAATGCTAGTTTTTTAAAAATTTTTTGGTTTTGGGAAAAAGACTAACTGTCTTACCCTGCAGAAATTTTTGAAGTTTGGGAAAAAAGGGAAAATTTTTTTACAATTTTTCCCCATAATTTGCATATTTTTTTTAACAAATAAACAATCATTTTTTGACCAAAATTTTTTACTAAAAATTTTAAACAAAAATGGGGTCACGAAAAAAACCAAACCCCTGAATCACATGGATAATTAAAGTGTCAAAAAGTTATTCCCCACCAAAAAAGTGACCCCATACAGATTTTTAAAAATAGGGCTCTGTCAGAGAGGCCAAAACTGGCCCCCCCGCCCGGGAAGGTGGTTTTTTAAAAATTCTTTGTTTAAATTAAATTTTTTTTGGTCAGACTCCTTGGGATTGGGCAGCATTTAATTAAGAATTTTCCATTTTTTTTCCTTTTTCCCTTATCTTTTTTAAACTATTGCTACACCAAAACCCCCCCTCCCTCCACTACCCCCCCTGGTTTTTTTTAAAAACCCAATTCCCAGCTTTTCCCAAACTTTTTTCCCCTTTGGGATTTCCTATATGTGGGGGGGGAGTTTCCCCCCCCCCATCCCTAGTTTTAAAAATTCCTCCAACTTTCCCGGCCATTTTTTCCCCCCAAAACAGCTGCACCCCCCCCCCCATTTAGGTGCAGCCCTCCCAGCAAAGGTTTTGTAGCCAAGACAGAAGTCACCCCCGTTTTTTTCCAAAAAAACCCAAAACCCCTCTTTTTACCCCCAATGTTTGAGCCACTTATTCACCTCTCTGATCTCCCGCGCCTCTCTGGTGTGGCCCGTGGAACAGGTAATATTTCTGAAAATATTATTTTGGAGGTCCTTGCCCTGAGCTTTGGCCTAAATCCCTGAAATCATTTTTAAAGGACACTTCACCTACCTCTAACTTTGTCAGTGGTGCCAATGTGGCCCAGGGACAGCTGGATTCTCAACAGCCCACCCAGTAATCTGTCAACCCGATCCGCAATATGTAGAACTCAGGCCGCAGGTAAACAACATACTGTTCGATGATTCCGGTCTTTGTGGCAGATTGCCCTGTCTGTTCCCCTAATAATGAAGTCCCCAATACTAGCACCTATCTAGCCTCCCCTGCACTCCTATTCCCCATCTTACTGGAGCAGACAGGGTAGTGTCTTGCTGCAGTAATGCTATTTCTGAGCTGATATCCCCTTCATCTGCCCCAAACTTGCAAATTTGTTGGGGTGTACCCGTTCATGACTAGCCTCCCTAAAAACTCTTCCCTCTACCTTCTTTCCCAAACTGTTTACCCAGCTAGCTGCCTCATGTTCCTGCACCTCCATGCTACCACCCTCCTCAGCATCTACACCTGCGAGTTGATTGCTCAGTGGCATCAAACTCGCTTCCAAGTTGCAATGGATCTCAGTATCGCCCCTTGCTCATTTAGATCCGGATAACGAGCTTCTAAATGTGCAGTGTGCACACATCTTGCACAGCATATGTCCCCTCGAACTGTTTTCTCAAGGATGGATACATTGCACAGGTTGTCACTGGACGGCATTGTCAAACATGGAAACTCATGGGGATGTTACCAAGAAAAATACAAATACAATTATAATAAGTAAATCAATTCTGTCCCCTCTAAACTCTCCAAAACTAAAGTCTCTCAATCTCAAGTCTCCAATACTTAAAAGAAACACACTTTAAGAAAAACACACTCGCAGACTCGTTCACTCGCTCAAAATACTCAGCTTTAAACCTTTCCCATACTGCTGTTTGGCTGTGCTGCAAATACCTTTCAGAAGCAAAAGCACCACACAACACTACTTAGCACCACTGACAACAGGCGTAATTTAGTATCAAATATGTATAAAACATATACATACAACAGAGCTCTCTGTGCCAAACAGACGCACGGACTGCAATACGAGTATTTCAATTTTATATGGATTAATATGGTGGCCTTTGCCACTACAACAGCTAATTTTTCCCATCAAAATGTATAACAC